>APFE030723765.1:95074-120653 GCA_000404065.3 Pinus taeda
TATATAACGTGTCCTGTTCCGGGGGGTCAGCGTGTCCGAATCCGACACCACGAATCTCGAATCCTACGTGTCCCGAATCCCCGTGTCAGGTGACTTAGATGCAAAGTCTAGTTGGATGTCAGATGTAGTGGAGCACAGTGCAGAGTTGGCAGCAGTGCAGTTGGCACAGTGCAGAGTCTGTAGCAGCGCAAATGCCTCAATGACAATGCAGATACTAGCAGCAGTCAGAGACTCGGGTGACAAATGTATCATACTAATCACAATTGATTCAGTGTTTTGGATGCTTTTCAGTTGCAGATGTTGCAGATGCAGCAGCAACAGATGGAGAGGGAGTTGCAGTGCAAATGCAGTGTTGGCGGCAGTTCAACGAGCAGCAACACATATCAGAGTTGCGCAGTGGTTGGTGGGCAGCAGCAGCGAGGCATCAGCAACGTGCCAGGAGATGATGCAGAGACATGGTGTTGTTTCAGTGGGTAGCAACACTAGAACACATTCCTTGCTAACAGGGAGTGTTAGTTTTTGTAGCGTCGGATGTGTTATAGCCACGAAATTTTGTGGAGAGGCTAGAACACATGGGATCTCCAAAACCCAAAAATTGTTTCTGGAAATTCCACCTAGAGATGACTTAATTAGGTTATTAGTCGTTTTTTAAATATTTCTTAAGTTTAAACTTAGGGAATATGACCTATTAATCAGAATTAATTTATAGTGTGAATCTTCTAGAAACTCACACGGATCAACTTCTAGTTAATCCTAGCCATAGATTAAGATCTAATCTTAGTCGTTGAAGTCTCAACAGAGGGTTATAAGAAGAAAGTCGATGGGGCTTGGAGAATACACTTGGAGAGTTCGATTTTGCTGAGAAATCGATTTCCAAAGTAGTAGTTGTGTGTTGTTGGAAGTGATTCAATGAGGTTGAAGCAGTGAGAAAGGGACGGAGATAGTGAGGCCAGAGGAAGCTTTTCTAGTTCCGACGAGTACATTGTAGAGAGGCAGTGTAGAGCCCTCTAGAGGAGATTTCGTTTTGGTGGGGAGAAGTCAAAACTCGGTCCCAGAAGTTGGATAGAGGTCCCAGAGGTTGGGAGAATCTGTTTCCCAAACAACAGCTGAGGAGACAGTGAGAGGAGACCAGTTCCGAGCTTGTGGGACGTAGTAACTACGTAGGCTGACGTAGTTACTACGCTGAGGGAGCAAGGAGCAGCTCAATTCGAGCCGAGGTCAGTGTGGGATCACTTGTGAAGTGAGGAATTTTTCTCACTAGTTATTTTTGCCAATTTTTCTCTATTTGGATAGCCAGTTTGGGCATCCATAGTTTGTACTCAAATTTTCATTATTGCCTAAAATTAAAACCCTCAGCTGTTGCACTGGGTTTCCCAAGTTGGGTTTTTCCGGGGACTTAGTCCAAAAATAACGGTGTATTTTTTGTGTGTGCATATATTTCTTCCAACGTTTTTATTTCTTCTACAGTATTTGTTTTGTGAAGGTTGCAGTGTATTTGTTTCGATATTTGTTGTAACACATAACAAATAATTTGTTTAATTAATTTAACAAATAGAAGAAATAACATCTGCAATAGGATTCGGGGTAAGCCGAATTTTCACAAAACAGCCTTAGAAGCAGAATTAGCAGGGAAAGGACTTGTCAAATAAAGGGTTCTGGGGAGCAGATCAGTCAGTTCGTTGAGTAGATCTAAGCACAATATTTTTGTAGTGAGGGTTTTAGGTGCAGATATGTGCAGGGACATGAAGAGAAAAACACACTGAAAAGGAATTTCCAGAATTTCTTAGAGGGTTTCGAGATCCAATTTTCAAGAGGAGATCCAAGATTTCACATTGCAGTAGGCCGTAGCAGTTTTGCAATCGGCTAGTGCGAGCTTCAGGAGTAGCAGATCATGTGCCAAATTCCAGAGAAGGCCTTTCGAAAGGTTGCGAGTTTTCCAGTGTGAAAATTTCATTTATCACAACTAGAAATTATTTTCTAATTGTTAATTTGTTTAACAATTTATTTGCAATTTGCTATGACAAACACCAAATAATTCACACTATTATTTTCAAAAATAAACTGCAGAAGAAAACAACGTTGGAAACTGAGAAAATTCTAGCGCACACAATAAAAATGACAATTATTTTTGGACAAATGTCGCTGGAAAAACCCAACTTGGGAAAACTGGTGCAACAGATGAGGATTTTATTATTATGCAGCAGCAAAATCTGAGTACAATCTATGGATGCCCAACTGGCAATCTAAACAACAAGAAAATCTAGCCAAAATATGTAAGGGAATTACCCTTCTTCCACAACCAGCCTTGACACAACTTTCCTTCAGAAAACTAGTCCTCCTAGACCCTTTGCGCAATCCCTATAACGTCTAGCCTCTACATTGCCTCTGATGAAGTCGTTTTGCCTGTCTCTTCTAAGAAAATCGCTTCTCCGACACTCTAGAACTTTTGTCCAGCCTTTGGAATTGAAAACAATTTTCCCTCCAGCTAAATCGAGTTGCTCTTCTGAAGCAACTGCACAGTCCTCTGCGCTGCCCCATTGGGAATAACTCGGCCTCTTGCTACTGCCTCTCAGGATCTAGAAAATTTCCTCCGGATCACTTTCTTTGCCCCTCACTGTCTCTACTTCGATCTCTGGCTCTCCGACAATTGTTCTACTCTCTGGAAATCGATCTGCCAAGGAAATCGAACTACACAAATGTGTTCTCCATCACCACATCGATCCCTTCTTATATCTTCCTGTTGGGATTCCAACGGCCAAGATTAAATCTTAATCGATGGCTCAAATCATTTCTGGATCTATCCATGTGAGTTTCAAGACTATTCTCGCCATGACTTAATTAATTATGATTAATTAACCAAATTTCCTAAGTTTATACGTATAAAACATTAAAAAATAGGTTAATAATCTAATTGAGTCATCTCTAGGTGGAATTTCTACAAACAATTTTTGGGTTTTGGAGATCTCATGTATTTTGGCCTCTCCACCAAATTTCGTGGCTAGAACACATCCGATGCTACAGAAACTAACACTCCCTCTTAGCGAGCACTGTGTTCTCTCTAGTGCTGCACATCCTACCACAACACCTTGTCTCTGTATCACCTCTTGTCACAATGTTGATGTTTGGCCATATTGCCCACTAACCACTGCACAACTCTGATGCTGTATCTGTGCTACTGCCAACTTTGCCTCTGCATTGCAACTACCTCTCATCTGTTGTTGCTGCAACTGCAACAGAGAAGCATCCTAAACACTGAATCATTTGTGTTCAGTATGATGCATGTCTCCTGAATCCTGATTGCTACTAGCTTCTGCACTGCTACTGAAGAATCTGCATTGTTGCTAACTCTGCACTGAGCCACCTACTTTGTTGTCAACACTACACTGCGCTCCTCGGCATCTGACTGCTACTAGTCTGCAACTGTCACTCTGGTACTGACTGCATCAACTGCCACTAATCCATCCCGCTACTGAATATTGTGGGCCCCCCTGTAGCCAAGTAATGATCCATGAGGTGTACTCCTCAAAGACCCTGCCCATCTATGTAGCTCTCTGGGGCTACAACACCAAATCACCCCGCCTCGCTCTTGGTTGTATATCTGCAAACATAGCAAAATATTCCTCCAACCTGGAGGACAACTTATCTATCTCAGCATGTGCTAACACCTAGTCTTGCTTCTTCTACTTGCCCTTCTTCCTAAGAGAACACTGGGTACTGTAGTGTGCAAACTCGCCACACCTGAAGCACTTGACCTTAGATAGGTCCTTCTTTTGCTCCCCCTGCCCTTGATTGGGACCCTTCGATGCAAGGGCCACATTCTCCTCCTTCACACTCTTTGATCCGCTACTACTATTGCCACTGATGGAGCCCTTTAATAGAGATCACCTCAACTCCTCCTGCTGGAAATCAGCCCACATAATGTCCCATCTTGCCAAAGTGTCTCTGCCCAATATACTTTGGTTAAACACTTGTCAATCCTCTGAGACACTGTTTAGTGTCAATCGCACTAGCTCTGATGGTTGAGGCACTACCCCAATAACTGTAAGTTGATCTCAGAGCTCATGAATCCTAGTGAGGAAGGGATCTATGCCTTCTCCCTTCTGCATGCATCTCAACTTTTCTTCCAGGAACATCTTCTGATGCTCGGAAGGACCTTGATATTACGAGGAGAGCGCTACCCACATCTCTCTAGCTATACCTCTATCTGCTAAATGTGAGACTATATGGTCTCGGACTCCATCCAAGATCAACCACTTCACCCTTGCCATCTCTTTCCTGTACTCTTTGAGCTGATCTGCATCTTTGGGAACTACCACTACATTATCTATGTAGGCTTTAGGCTATATTCACCTAGAAGGAAGGACATCCTAGCCTTCCAGATGACAGAGTGGGAAGCCCATCCAACCTATCCTGATCTCTAAGCCCTACTGTGGCCATCTCTGAATCTGTCAAAAACTCCCTCTTTCCCTTTGTTTGGTTGCTGCTCTGCTACTCGCACTCCCTCCTGGAATGTGCAAATCTGCTAGCTGCTACTGCGAATCTTCTTGGAAAAAACAAACTTTTGAGGCTCGAAGTTCCCTGAGAGAAATTTTCCCTCTGTTGTGTGTGCTTTTCTCTTCCACCGGACATTGGTTCTGCTGCTGCAAAACTCTTTGCATCCAACCAAGGAATATGCTCATCGAAAATCAGAGCTACTATTGCTCCCTCTGACTGCAAGTATCACTATCTAGGGCAACTCGACTTTTATTAGCATAATGCTATTTAGTGTTTAATGCTCATTCTTATTAGTTGTTTCTATTTTTATCTTTGTAGAAGTTTCTTAGAAGAAACTGGTTGTTTCTAATTCTTAATAGAAACTTGATGTTTCTATTTATGTAAATATCTTTGTATTACTTATTGAGCTTCATTTGCTCATGTAAATCAATTCAATTCATTCATTGATTATGATATCAGAGCGAGGTTTATTTTTCAAAATAATTTTTCATTTGTTTGAAAAATTTCATGCTTCTTTTCGAAATTTGTTTTCTCGTGATTTGAGTTGCCCTCCTGTGGTCTTGTGAGGGTTTCTAGTGTCGTCCTAGAGGTTCGATATACTACGCTCATGCTTCGTGCTGGCCAGGCTCAAACCACTACTCCCATCCCGCCTCATCACTGTTTGAATTCAATTTATTTTTATTTTTTGCACTAAACGTCGGAGGCTCGGACGACTCTTCGCTAGAGCGCTTCGCCGTGAAGGCCAAGTCCAGATCGTATTCTGCCTCGATCTGCTTCAAATTTTTTTGGGCCTGTAGAACTGCTCTTTGGAATAGTCACAGTTCCAAATTCGAATTGGTGGCCTTTTGAAAATCCTGCGACTTTGAATTCAGAGAATCTCAGGCGAGCTTTGGAAAATTCGCGGTGAATACGCTACCTCATATCCGCAACGTTGGCCCCGGGAGCACCAAACTGAAGGACGTGGAGTCGATTGAGCAGAACGAGATTGCGAAGAGAGGCAGAGGTCATTGCTGCATTTGTGGAATCAAAAATCAAATATCGTGTGGGGTCAATCGAGCGGCCACCACCAATTTCAAAGAAACAGGTGTAAAGAGCCGGCTGCTTCATATCACAGACTTTGTGGATAGTGTTGAAAATTGTCCATTTTGGAACTGTCTCTGGGTGCCATTCGCAGTGGGAGTTCAGGTTTGTTGTTCCAAATTGGTGTTGGTGCTGCTGATAAACGACCAGCCACTAACGGCATTGCAAAACGTTGCCGTCAAGTCAACTGTCAGATAAGACACTGCAGTTGTTTATTTTGCCAGCACTGCGCTATTACGTAAAAGTTCCAGATTGCATCATTGGTCGAGCCCAAATCTCGTCCATATTGATTCAGTGAGCTATCTATATATATATATATATATATAGATCTTGTGGTTATATATATGCTCTTACATCTGGAATTACAGGATATACTGCAGCCTCTCTCTCTCTTCAACTTGATGTAACAAACTGGGTACGCAATCTATTGTTGACAGGGTGTCTATTTTGCAAGCCTTTGTTCTTAATCTTCTATTTTCTTTAAACACAGTTGCTGTAACTTACAATGCAACTGCGGCATTGACATTTGGAATAATTCTTGGACACTTGTCACCTAACAGCAAGGCTGAGTCCTACAAGGTATCACAAAGAGATTCCTTCTCTGAAATATTACATCATTTCATCAATTTTGTGCTAAATTTCACTGTTTAAGCACCTGTCAGATTCTGTCTGGATCATCCAACATCTGCATTGAAATATGTGCCGAACTCCATTGTTTTCTGTGTCTTGAAAAACGTGCAGATGGCCTCGCTAACCAACCTAATGTTGGAAGCGCTTTAATGGCACAAATTATAACATCTGGAAACAAAGAATGTTGACCATTTTTTAATATATGCGTCTTGATCAGCGCGTTCTAAACAAAGAGCTCCGTCCTGGTACAGCTGGCACCGATCAAGATAAGTTTGATGATCGAAATTGAGAGGCCATTATGCTTCTCAAGCTCTCTGTGACTGATGATCAGTTACCGCAGATTCCTTCTGGCAAGACAGCTGCCGAGATCTGGCAACATTTGAAGGAACTGCACGAGACATCCGACAAGAGCAGAGCTTTCTTTCTCAAGAATCAATTGTTCTCCATCATGATGGACGAACATATGTCTTTATAGGAACATCTTAACAGGATCAAAGACATTCGAGATCAACTCGAAGCCATTGGTCGAACCATGGAGGAAGAAGATATGGTAGTCATCACTTTGAAAAGTCTACCAAAATCTTACGAGCACTTCATCGAAACACTCAACATTACCTCCACTAATGTTGATCTGAAGTTTTCGGAGTTATGCACCAAACTCATGCAGCAGAATCGTTGGAAACAACAGTTTGGTAGTGGTGCCTCATCAGCCTCCTCAGAAAATGCTTTTGCTGCCAAATATCAGTCCTCTCAGTCCTTTCAGCAAAAAGGTTCTTCTCAGTTTTTTGATCCTGCTAGGAAGAAAAATGTGCAGTGTTACTATCACAAATTCGGCCACATGAAGAAAGATTGCAGACAGAGGATTGCTTCTGAACAGAAGAAATAGGGAGGGCCCCATCAGACAGCGAATGTTGCAGAACATTCCGAGCAGACAGAATCTGCCTTTTACGCCTTTATGGCTAAAAGGTCTTCAGATCATGTCCCATCTTCGGCCTGGTACATTGACTCTGGTCATCTCGCCATTTCTCTCACAGGCGTGACTGGTTTATTGACTTCTCACCTTTCAGTGATTCCATGGTATTCGGTGGAGGTGAAGAGTACATAGTGGTTGGCAAAGGTACAGTTCAGATCCAGTCTGGTGGGTGCACACTCATCTTCCTGAATGTGTACTATGTTCCTGGTATGGAAATTAATCTGCTATCTGTCAGCCAGATTATGAGGAACTCTCCTCAGCGTGATGTAGTGTTCAGTGCACACAAGTGCTCCATTATCGACAAGGACACTAGTCTTACAGTTGCTGTTGGCTTAGAGGATCATGGTCTATACAGGTTTCTTGACACTGGAGATTCTCCAAAAATAGCTCTAGCAGCGCGTGTTTCTCCTATCAACACTCTATGGCATCAGCGATATGGGCATCTAAACATGCAGTATCTCTCTCAGCTCTCCCGGGATGGACTTGTGTCAGGGTTACCTGATATTCAGACTCAGCAGTTGGGAGTATGCAACGCCTGTCAAGCTGGCAAGCAACATCGGTCTTCATTCAAGGATGGAGAATCATGGCGCGCATCTAAGGTACTCTAGTTAATTCATGCTGATATTTGTGGTCCTATGCATACATCTTCTATTACTAGTTGCAAATATTTTTTGCTTATTGTATATGATTTCAGTAGAAAGATGTGGGTGTATTTTCTAAAAAATAAATCTGATATTTAGTATCTTTCAGAAGTTTAAATCCTTAGTTGAAAAAGAGTCTAGCTGTAATATCATAACTCTTAGGACAGATAACGGGGGGGAATTTTGTTCTTCTGCTTTCTCCAACTTCTGTGATACTCATGGCATCAAACGTTAGTTAACTACACCCTACACTCCTCAGCAGAACAGTGTTGTTGAATGCCGCAACCGTACGGTTGTTGAAATGGCTCGTTCCATGTTACAACAGAGGAATGTTCCAAACGAATTCTGGGTTGAAGCAGTATTTACTGTTGTCTATCTTCTTAACCGATCACCTACTCAGATTGTTAAGGGGAAGACTCCCGAAGAGGTTTGGTCTGGCCGTAAGCCTAAGATCAGTCACCTAAAAGTATTTGGCTCAGTTGCATATGTTTGGATTCCAACTGCTAAGCGCTCTAAGTTAGATTCCAAAAGCCAGAAACTCATGATGACAGGGTACAGTGATCATCACAAGGCCTATAGGTTGATAGATATAGCCTCTGGTCGTCTTAGCTTCAGTCATGAGGTAGTATTTGATGAAGACAGAGGATTCTTTCAGTCTCCTCCTTCTGAGCAGTGTTCTGAGGATCAGCGTCACAGTGTTCTTCCGATAGGTCCACCTGATGGGAGGGATGATGCAGCGTCAGTATTTGATGATGCACTACTTGAGCTTCCTCTGGAAAATAATCCTCCTCTTGCTGCTCCTATTGTTCCTAAGCCTTCTTCATCTCCTCCTGATATTGGTTCCTCTACTCTCCAGCATAAATGGTGGGCTAAAACCATTGGTGATCTCTGGGATAATGAGCTCCTTGAAGGTAGAACTTCTAGACATAAGAGCAAACAACAGTCTACAGTAAAGTTTGCTCTTATGGCTAACCTACACAATATTTTTGAGCCTCAAACCTATTCAAAGGCTAAGGGTACACCTAAGTGGGAACAGGCTATGGAAGCTGAATTCCAAAGTCTTTAGAAGAATCACACTTGGACCCTTTCCGATCTTCCTGCAGGGAAAAAGCCCATTAGCTACAAATGGGTGTATAAAGTGAAATACAAAGCAGACGGAACCCTAGACAAGTATAAAGCTCGCCTTGTTGCTCGAGGGTTCTCACAGAAGGAAGGCATTGACTATGAAGAGACCTTTGCTCCTACAACCAAGATGAGTACCATACGGCTTGTCCTTGCCTTAGCAACTCAATTCAATTGGAAAGTCCATCAGATGGATGTAAAGAGTGCTTTTCTGAATGGTGACTTACAGGAAGAAGTCTACATGACGCAGCCTCCAGGATTCAAGGTTACCGGTCAAGAACAGAAAGTCTGTAGATTAGTCAAAGCACTCTATGGTCTGAAACAAGCTCCTCGGGCTTGGTACATGGAAATTGATCAGTACCTCACAGATCATGGTTTTCAGCGGAGTCCATCTAATGCAAACCTGTATATCAAGCATACTGGTGATGATATTCTGTTTGTGGTTGTCTATGTGGATGACCTTATCATTACTAGCAGCTCAACACATTTGATCCATGGGATCAAACAGGATTTGTACAACACTTTTGATATGACAGATTTAGGACTTTTTCATTACTGTTTGGGGGTTGAAGTCTGGCAGACTGAGAACAACATCTTTCTCTCTCATTCCAAGTATGCTAGAAATCTTGTGGACATATTCAGAATGCAGGATTGCAAACCTGCCACGACTCCTATGGAACCAGGGCTCAAACTTTCAGCTCAGTCATCCTCACCCCTTGTGGATGAAACTTTATTCAGGCAATTAGTGGGCAGCCTCATCTACCTTACTGCCACTAGACCTGACATCAATTTTGCAATGAGCTACATTTCTCGCTTCATGTCAGCTCCTAAGGCTGATCATTGGATAGCAGCGAAGCGTGTGCTGCGTTATGTGCGTGGCACTCCTGATTATGGACTTCTATACACTCGAAGTTCCTATCCTATTCTCAGTGGTTACACAGATTCTAACTGGGCTGGTTCGGTTGATGACCGTAAATATACAGCTGGGTATGTGTTTAATCTAGGATCTGGTGCTATCACCTGGACTAGTAAGAAGCAGCAGGCAGTGGCTCTCTCCTCAACAGAAGCAGAGTATCGGGGAGCAGTTAAGGCATCTTGTGAGGCAGTTTGGCTTCAACGTATGCTTGCGGATATGCATGTTTTTCAGACAGGTCCTACTCCCTTGTTCTATGATAATCAAGGAGTGCTCAAACTTGCCAAGAATCCAATCTTTCATGAACGAACAAAGCATGTAGAAACCCATTGTCACTACATTCGCTAGCTTGTTGAAGACGGATCCGTTCAGTTGCAATATGTTCCCACAACGGAGCAGCCCGCCAACATCTTCACTAAGCCTCTTGGTCCTGATAAGTTTGTAAAATTCAGAGGGTCTATCGGTGTTGTAAATAGATTGCTCCAACAATTCGGCCTACCTATCAATGAGTTGTGCAACCTCTAGGAATTTTAGCCGGCTGCTCCCTCTGAGCAGTGAAATTTTTTCCTCCGCTTCTGAGCTTCCTAGCTGATCAGTCACGCTCTGATACCATGTGAAAATTTCATTTATCACAGCAACTGGAAATTATTTTTCTAATTGTTAATTTGTTAAATTGCAATTTGCTACGACAAACACCAAATAATTCACACTAATTTTCACAAATAAAATGCGGAAGAAAATAGCACTGGAAACTGAGAAAAATCTAGCCCACAATAAAAATGACACAATTATTTTTGGACAAATGTGCCTGGAAAAATCCAACTTGGAAAAACCAGTGCAGAAGATGAGGGTTTTATTATTATGCCACAGTGAAATCTGAGTACAATCTATGGATGCCCAACTGGCAATCCAAACAACAAGAAAATCTGGCTAAAATTATATAAGGGAATTACCCTTCTTCCACAAGCAACCTCGGCACAACTTTCCTTCAGAAAACTCGTCCTCTAGTACCCTTTGCATCAACGTCTGCACAGTGCTTGCGCAAGCCCTATGACGTCTAGCTTCTAAACTGCCTTTGATGAAGTCGTTATCCCTGTCTCTACCGAGGAAATTGCTTCTTCAACACTCTGGAACCTCTCTTCGACCTCTGGAACTGAAAATGAGTTTTCCTCTAGATAAATCGAGTTGCTCTTCTAAAGCAACTGCCCAATCCTTTGTGGTGCCCCATTGGGAATAACTCAGCCTCTTGGTGCTACCTCTCCGAATTTGGAAAACTTCCTCCAGATCACTGTCTCAACTTCGATCTTTGGCTCTTTGGCAATTGCTACTGCTCTCTAGAAATCGATCTATGTAATGTTCCCTTTTTTGGTGTTCCTCATGGCATGGTTAGGATGGACTTTCAAGGCTGGGGCATACAGGTCACAAGTGCAGGTTTAGTTCATCAGTGAGCCCAGGGGCTTCTGGAGGTGCTTCATGGGGTTTTTAGGAGTTTCTAGGAGGTCTGATGGCATTCAATTCGTATATTCCATCATCTGCACAAATTGCCTTTTGTTCCGCTGCATTCCGACAACTTTTTGAAAACAGAGTTATTATTGGGCCTGACTCAATTAATTACACTTAAGGTGGCATTCCGAGGGGAATACTTAATAGAACACCTTAGTGTAATAGGTCGTTGGAACCAGAACAAGAAGATCTACAGGGTGGGATGGTTAGATGTGAGTTTCAGTGACCTTAGGAGATATGGTGGCCAATTTACCCTTTTCCTGCATTAAAAATAATATTTTAATTAAAATAAAAGAGGGAAAAGTGCTCCATGATTAAAATAATAATAAAATACGAGGTTCTAGAGGGATCCATCAGATCTATAAAAGAGGAGGACGAGGCCATTAGAGGACATCTTGGATTTGATATTTCTTCTTGTATGAGAGGTTGGGAACCCGATTCTCTACTTCCTTGGTAGCCCCAGGACGGAAACCCTCGAGTGATTTAGTGAGATTGGACGAGTACTCATCTCCCCTTGGTGAATATATCCAAAATCCACAGAAGAGCTTAGCAGTGGCAGTTCAGTTCAGTTTTGGTGGAGGGCCCGTTCAGCATTGGAATAGATCCTTGAGGCTAGCTCTATCTCAGCGATATCAACGATTTTGTTATTTCAGCATGTAAAACCCCAGTTATATATTATAATAAAAGCTGAGATTATTTCTCCTCATTGTATGATTGAAATTGCACGTATTCTCTTGTTCTATTTTACATGGCAATCTTCTATTAAATGAATGATAATTTAATGGTGAAATATGGGTTGAGTTTGATTTCTGCAAAATTTGCAAAATATCCCGAAAGGGATATTTCATATTACAGTGGTATCAGAGCTGGTGATCCTGCCAGCTTGAGGGTTTTAAAAGGTAGTTTTAAGAATATTGGATCCACAAATGTTCGTGTCAGCCAAATTTGATCCTGTCAGCAAAGTGCAAGACGAAATCACTTCTCTCAAAAGCCAGAACTATTGATTAGTTGTGACCAAAATTTTTACAAGGGACAACACTACATCCAACGAGCAACCAGCTTATTTACAAACACAACACCAAGTTCATTATCAATTACTAGAGCTGAATTATACGTAAAAAGGAACTCCAATTGTTGGGCGCAAATAAGTTATTTTGGGACCAATTCATTGAGGAGTAGCTAAAGGTGTGCGCACTGCAAATCCGAATAACAAAATTGAAGAAACTCGGCCGAGTGCATTGAAACAAATTGGGTCGATTACCTACTCCACGCAGAGAAGGTAGAAAAGGGAGTCGAACTTAGTGTTTGTTGCCTTTTGAAGAAGGGCCAAATTTATTAGACCAGGAGCAAAATTGATCCGTCGTTTGAGATCGTGTACCTGGGCGTGGGCAAGTCAAATTGCACGGAGCGAATAATTTACATGAACGCTGCCAACAGCAAGGGACCAGAAGGTGAGCAACGGAGGTACGTGGATTCGAGTTGTTGCATCGTCATGTAAATTCAATGAGAAAATAGGAGACACTACAAGGGACCACATCCACAAAGTGCATCAGCAAATATCCGAGAAGGTTGCCAAAGGTGGACCGGTCACTAAAAGGGCTCGATTAGATATATGTCAAACTGTCACTGTGGGATGTATGATTCAAACGAGAGGTAGCAATGATATTGATTGAAAATTGTTGGAGCAATCATTAGACAATGGTGCACCCTGCGAGTGCGCAAAGCAGAGATCGTTGGCGGCTAGGAATTGGAGTGGGCGTAATTGCGAAACGTATCATTTGTGCATGTGCAATCCTACGTGTGGAGTGTGCATTTGGCAGTCCTGTAGGACGAGCGACGTTCATTTTCATTGCAAGATCCAGTGCAGTCTGAGTAGAGCGACATGTATTAGTCATGTGTTACCTATAGTGTATATCGAGTTGGATCGTGCATGGTCAATTGCATACGGAATGCATATATGAGTGACAGAGTCGAATTGTTGTAAGATCTAGCATCTAGCAGATCAAAACGATGGTGCAACAGTTGCTGGATTTTGTTAAGATTTTTTTTGCAATAGCCATGGTATGCCCACTGATATATTGAACCAAGGCCATGTTAGTAATCACGGAGCATCGACCTGTTGTTCCCAAAGGCCGCAAAGAATCTAATCTCTTTCAATAAACAAATTTAGTCTCGGCAGTAGAAGCCCAGTTCAGTAGACCAGAACATTGTAGGAGATAAAGACGGGTTTAAGTATGGTCATACGTTTGAATGACTTACTTAACGCAGTTGAATCCCAAAATGATATCTAAAGACGGGTTATTTCTGCAAACTTTGACTAGAACAAAGCTTTGATCGTAGCCAAAATTTTGGGCTGAATTTGTTCGATAAAGAGCCATTTTTATGAGAAGGTCAAGTGCTTCATTTGTTTCCTGGAGGTCGAATAGGAGATGGGTTAGTTATTGAGGTTCCGTAAGGAATGTCATGAAGAGTCTAGGCAACTTCGAAGCTGAGTAATATATTTTACCAGTTCGAGCTTCAGGGAGGGATCCAACTGTGGGGTTGTTGAAATTGCATTGAGACAAGTTGTTGGTGACATATTGTTGAAGCAAAGGGACTTTTATGCAGAGAGGAATTAATTAAAACAGAGCTCCATATTATCCATTGTTTCCATACTTGTGTGGGTCAATCACACAGTAAAACCAGAGGCACAATTTGCATCAATCATTCTCTACTCCTGGACTTTCATATATGCACAAATTTGTTGAGCGTGGAACTGTTCTACTCAATGTTGGCGACCCTTCTATACTAGAGGTACCTCTGTACAATTGATACTCTTGCTGAGCAATTCCTGTAATTTTATTGAAATTTCTATTGAGCAGAGAGGGTCGTGTCTTGCATATTGTTGTAGCTTCATATTTTGCTACAATTGATATTAAAGTAGCATTTTGCATGTTTGAGCGTGACTCTTGGAGGTCTGAGTAATTATTGTCCATTGTATGGCCATGTGTCCTAGTTTGGTTGGTATTGCTAAAGGGATTTAATGAACATAATTGGTGTCAAGGTGCGTGCTAGGGTGTCATACCATGTATGCTACCAGTAAAAGGTGAAGGGGCTGTATTGAGTCAGTCATTTATTGTATACCTTGTTATGTTGTCAATCCTAGTCATATATATGTAATTGTTGTCATTGAACAAAAACATGGATGAAAATTTCACAAAAAACGTTCATAAGCTAGCACCAACAATCAATAGATCATTCTCCAAAGGGATACTTACCTTGCTACAGCAAGAGCAGCCACAGAAAAAACATGAGTTGGGATACAAAATTTATGCACTTGGAACAGGTTTGAGATGCATGGGGGTTACAACAAAAGCCATACTCAAACTAGAAGAACTTGCTTCACTTCTCTCCAAGGTGCATCAGTCAGATGGGAAGAGCTTGGTTTGGGCTCTAAAACCAGCCATGCTTGCTCTCATACAACACAAATTTTTGGAGAATCCTTGTGTAGGGGTCAAACTTCTAGTGGCTTCTTGTCTTAATAGTATCGTGATGTTGACTGCACCTATACCTCCTTACAGTGGTGGCCTTATGAGGAGAGTCTTCAGATTGATAGTGGACACCTTTCAGGATTTGGATAATAGTGAGGGCCCTACCTTTGGGAAGAGGCTAGAGATTCTAGAAGTCATGGCCTTGGTTAGATCTTACGACCTCATGTTTGAGTTGGGATGTGACGACTTGATCCTACAGATGTTCCAACGCTTCTTCAGCGTTAGGAAACATCATCTTGATATAGTCATAACGCACATGCAATCCATTTTGTCCTCATGCATGGGAAGCCATGATGCCATTTGCAGAAGGTTGCAGTCTTAGTTGTTAGCGATTTGGAGGGAGGAACAATTGATTTCACCTCCCGCTTATGAACTAGCTGAAAGGTTAGTTGAGCAAAACATTGGACTGTTCCGGAGACGATTGACCTAGGAGGAGTTGCACTGGATTTATGGTGACCAGAAATGTAGCAGGAATGAGCTAAGGAGGAAGGGTCTTTGCTTCATCTGCAAAGAACCTTGGGGACCTAACCACTCATGCTTGAGAAATGCAGAGGAGATGACAGGGGTAGAGCAAGAGGAGATCCCTTCTGACTTTCAAGGAAAGCATTATGCTTTTATGGATGAGTCCATGAGGTCATACGAGGATGCCTCTAGGGAGCATGAGCAGTGATGTGGAGTTGTTGATAGCCAAACAAATTTATATTCTGGTGTGTATGGTGAGTAGTCAGTGGATCCTATGGGAGACATTCGGGGTGATGAGTCACCAGTGATGATTCAGAATGAGCAGCATATGGTGGAGCATGAGTTAGTTGAGAAGGATGATATGCACAGTATGCATGACGACCCTTTTGTGGAGAGTCAATTAGTGGATCATGCTAAGCCCATATTGGAGGAGGACGAGCGACCAACCATTGGTGAGGAGCAAACATATGGACAGAGAGTCAGCAGGGTTATAGTAATTGCAGACACTTGTCGTCGAGAGGTGCTGGAGTCTGACAGGACAGTTTTGCAAGAGATTGGTGGACTGGAGGAGCATAGAGTTTCCTATCAGACGATGGAGATGGCAATGCATCCATCTTTGGGTCTACCCATTGATGAGGTGCAAACAGACGTAGTGG
Source organism: Pinus taeda (assembly GCA_000404065.3). Classification (NCBI taxonomy): domain Eukaryota; kingdom Viridiplantae; phylum Streptophyta; class Pinopsida; order Pinales; family Pinaceae; genus Pinus; species Pinus taeda. The sequence continues at coordinate 111,079 of APFE030723765.1, forward strand.
CAGCCAACAAAGCTACAACATTTTCAGGCAGCAGCTCTCTCCAAGAGTACATAGACAAGGCTTGCAACACAACTTGGCCTCTTTTGCCCATTAGAGGAAGAGGGGCAGGATTTCTTGGATAGACTTTGTTGGTTGGCCGCGAAGAGCATCAGGAGTTGAGCATGGGACCAATACCAGCCTAGTAGACTTATTCCTTGCGTAGGTGTTCATACAATAGATTGGCAAGAGATCATGAGTTGGTATCCTATTAATGGTGTGATATTCTTAGTCAGGGGCGTAGTAGAGCAGGGACTCCTAGACATGTCAGATATTGCATGCCCGAGTTGGCAGTGGGATACAGGTCAACAACTCTTTGGCATTCCATCCCGGTAGCAGGAGAGTGGGATTAACATTGGATTGAGTCAGGGATTGGAATGGAGAGAGGTGATGAGTTGGTACGTGGTTGGTGGAGCAGCGTTCACAATCATAGTTATAACACATCAGGATCCATGGAGCATTGACACTTGTTTTTGGTGGCAATGGGATTCAAGAGGAATTGCTGATGACAGTCAAAGGTTGGTCTGGGATCCGGGCATTGAGGGGCCCATTCATGGTGGGTTGACACAGAGGCATAGTGTCACCCAGTGGTTTGTATGGGATCCGACATTGGGTCTCAATTCCATTGGGCCACCAGATTGGTCCACAATTTTAGATTGCTTGAGGGCAAGCAATATTGGGGCGGGAGGATTTGTAATGTTCCTTTTTCTGGTGTTCTTCATGGCATGGTTAGGATGGACTTTCAGGGGTGGGGCAGACAGGTTACAAGTGCAGGTTTACTTCATCAGCGGGCCTAGGGGCTTCTGGAGGTGCTTCATGGGGTTTTGAGGAGTTTTTAGGAGGTCCGATGACATTCGCTTGGTATATTCCATAATCCGCACAGTTTGCCTTTCGATTCGGTGCATTCCGACAACTTTCAGAAAACAAAGTTATTATTGGGCCTAACTCAATTAATTACGCTTGAGGTGGCATTCCGGGTGGAATACTTGACAGAACACCTTAGTGTAATAGCTTGTTGGAACCGAAATAAGATCTACAGAGTAGGATGGTTAGATGCGAGTTTCAGTGACCTGAGGAGACATGGTGGCTAGTTTACCCTTTTCTCACATTAAAAAGAATGTTTTAATTAAAATAAAAGAGGGAAAAGTGCTCCATGATTAAAATAATAATAAAATAGGAGGCTCTAGAGGGATCCATCAGATCTATAAAAGAGGAGAAGGAGGCCATTGGAGGACATATTGGATTTCATATTTCTTCTTATATGAGAGGTTAGGAACCCGATTCTCTACTTCCTTGGTAGCCCCAAGACGGAAACACTTGGGTGATTTAGTGAGATTGGGCAAGTACCCATCTCCCCTTGGTGAATACATCTAGAATTCACAGAGAAGCTTAGCAGTGGCAGTCCAATTCAGTTTTGGTGGAGGGCCAATGCAACATTGGAGCAAATCCTTGAGGCCAGTTCTATCTCAGCTATATTAGTTATTTTGTTATTTCTGCATGTAAAACCCTAGTTATATAATATAATAAAAGCTTAGATTATTTCTGCTCATTGTATGATTGAAATTGCACGCATTCTCTTGTTCTATTTTACATGGCAATCTTCTGTTAAATGAATGATAACTTAATGGTGAAATTTGGGTTGAATTTGATTTATGCAAATCTGCAAAATATCCCGAAAGGGATATTACAATTTGCCAAGGAAATCGAATTGCACAAATGTGTTCTCCATCAACACATCGATCCCTTGTTATATCTTCCCGCTGGGACTCCAATGACCAAGATTAACTCTTAATCAATGGCTCAAATCATTTTTGGATCGATTCGTGTGAGTTTCTACACAATTCTCACCTTGACTTAATTAATTTTGATTAATTAACCAATTTTCCTAAGTTTAGACTTGGGAAACATTAAAAAAATAGGTTAATAATCTAATTAAGTCATCTCTAGGTGGACTTTCCGGAAACGATTTCTGGGTTTTGGTGATCTCATGTATCCTAGCCTCTCCACTAAATTTCGTGGCTAGAACACATCCAATGCTACAAAATCTAACATCTAGTTGAGGTGTGCAGGCAGTGTGAGAACTAGAGGCAAACAGGAGCACATTTGCGCATTCCATAGGGAGTGCGAGTAGCAAAAAGAAGGTCGATCAGGATGGAGAAGAAGATTTCCAGTTTTAGTCTCCAGTTATTTGAGTTTCACAGAGATGACTGTAGCGGGTTTCCGAGATCAGGATAGACTTGACGAAGCCTCAAATCTTGGTTTCTAGAAGGCTAGGATGCAATTCCTTTTGGATGAGCATGACCTGGAGGAGTTTGTGACAGCAGTGGTCGCTGAACCGACAAATCCTATCCAGTTTCATGAGTATAAGAAAGATATGGCCAAAGCAAAGAGGATGGTCCTATGTAATATTCCAAATATAAATTTAGCAACAAATTGCTTCAAAAAATTTAGCCATCAGCTCCATAAACAATTTGCACAAATCGAACCACAAATTTCACTACAAACCAAGGAATGCTCTGATACCACTATAATGTCACAAATGATAAATTTGTTGGAAATTGCTTCAGAAATTCTGTCGTTAATTTAAATAAACAATGTGCACAATTTGAACTACAAATCAATAGCAAAAACTGAAAATATAAATTGCAACTGAAGAATGGACAGAAAATGTGTAGAAGAAGTCAGCCTTATTTCATTATATGCAACAAACATCATATGCTAGTACAATAATATGGAAATGGTTGAAATAACGGCCACTCAAGAAATCTGCAACAATACTGCACTGGCCTCCAAAATAAAGCTAAATTGATCATTGATCCTATGAATTCTAGATGAATCCACCAAAGGGAGAGAAGGGTTCTCGACCACTCTCACTGCACCACTAGAGGGTTTCCATCCCGAGGATACAACTGAAGTTGGGAACTCCCGGTTCTCCAAATCTCTCTACAAGAAACAAATACACAACTCCAAGATGTCTCCAAATGATCTCCTCCTCCTCTTTTATAGATTTGATGGATAGATCTCCAATCTAGAAGCATCCTATTTTATTATTTTATTATTATTCTAGAAGCTCCTCCATTGAATTTATCTCAAGTGACTTTTAGTTTTATTTTATTTCAATTAAGTCAATTTTGGCCTTTTTCTTCCAATTAATTATTTTCCCTTAATTAAATGACTAATTAAAGTCATTTTTAATTAGGGAAAATGGTAAATCTCCCACCATACTCTCTTTGGCCACTAGAAGTCACTTCTTAGCATCCCATCTTGTAGATCTTCTCATTGTGGTTCCAACGAGCTATTACACTGGGGTACTCCATCAAATATTTCTCCCAGAATGCCACCTCAAGTGAAATTAATTAAGTCAGACTCAATAATAGCCCTGTTTTCCGAAAGTTGTTGGAATGCAACAGAATGAAAGGAAAGTTGTGTAGATGATAGAATATGCCAAGCGAATGCCATCAAATCCTGTAAAAAATCCTCAAAACTCTGTTGGAACCCCTGATGACATAAACCTTGCTCCCATGACCTGGCCATCCCATGCCTTGGAAATACACCCTGGTTGTACTATAGAGGAAAATAAAAATGGGGCCATGACAAATCCTCCCACCCCAAGATTGCTTGTCCTTAAGCCATCCGTATCTGTCCACTGCAGAGGGATTTGTAAACTGATACGAAGATCCCAAATGAACCACTGTACCACACCATGCATCCAAGCTAACCAAACATGAATGAGTCCCTTAATACTCGGATCCCAAACAAACCACTAACTCAATCAGCGATTCATGGATCCACCTAGATCCCAAAACCACCATAACTAATCATCCTCGTCAATCCCCCATGGCTCAAGTTGTGCTCTATCTCTAACCATAGATGCTACTCCACCAGTAGAATACCAACTCATCACCTCTCTCCAATCCAACCCCTGGCATAAACCAAGGTCAATCCCAATATGTTGATGTTGTGTTGGAATGCTAATGAGCTGACGGCCTACATCCCACTACCAAATGAAACATGCAGTGTCCCTCACACCTAAGCGCTCTCGTTGTACTATGTCCCTGAATAAAAATACCACTCCGTCAATAAGATACCAACTCATGTTCTCCCGCAATCCATTATGTGGGGAGGATTGAATGCATGGGCTCCTACTCATGGAACAATTCTACTATGATGATGTTGGTCCATGCTCAATTCATGTTGCTCTGCCCTGTCAATCAACAAGATCTGTCCAAGTAACACTGCCCCTCTTTCTATAATGAACAAGAGTGGATAATCCGTGTTGATGCCCTGTCTAGGTACTCCTAGAGAGGGCTACTCTTAAACTCCCAAGTGTATTCCTCTTGCTTCCTCGATAGGACCCTCAGTGGCCCCTCAACATTAGACAACTTGTCTGCTGACTCGAAACACACCCTTATAAGCTCTTTAATTTTACTGTTCTGCTACAAGATGGTGCCTCAGACTATCTGGATCTTCTGCTTCAACGCCATAAGATTTGTCCTGAAATGCTCAATCTTCTCTCAGTGACTACTAACTGAAAAGTGCAGCAATTCTATTGGATCCCTGTGCATATATCTGCTCCTCATCAATCGCTGGTCCAAAAGATGGTTGCTTATCCTCCTTTATCATGTGCTCAACGTGAACCTCCAACTGGCTCTCCACAAAAGGCTCATCATGCATACTGTGTATAACATCCTCCTCAGCTGACTCATGCTCCTCTATGTGCTCTCCATGCTGAATCATCACTGGTGACTCATCACCCTGAATGTCTCCCAAAAGATCCATTCACTGCTCATTATACACATCGGAATATAAATATGGCCTATTGTCAACAACTCCACATGATTGCTCATGCTCCACATAGGCATCCTCGTATGACCCCATGGACTCATCCAAAGAAGAATCCTCATCTTGAAAGTCGAAAGGAATCTCCTCCTGCTCTACCCCTATCATCTCCTAGGTGTCACTCAAGCATGAGTGGCCAGGTCACCAAGTTTCCTTGCAAAAGAAGCAAAGACCTTTCCTTCTCAGTTCATTTTTGCTACATGGTTGGTCACCACCAATCTTCTGCAACTCCTCTTGGTTCAATCGTCTCCTTAACATATCAATGTTCTGCTTAACCAACCTTTTTGGCTAGTTCATAAGCAGCAGGTGAGACCAATTGTTCTCTCCTCCAAATGGCCAACAATCTGGACTGCAACCTCTTGCAAATGGCATCATGGCCTCCCATACATGAGGACAAAATGCACTACATGTGTGTTATGACCGTGTTAGGATGATGTTTCCTAATGTTGAAGAAGCATTGGAACATCTGCAGGATTAAGTCATCACACTCCAACTCAAACATGAGGTTATAAGATCTAACCAAGGCCATAACTTCTAGAATCTTTAGCCTCTTCCCAAGGGTAGGGCTCTCACTGTTATCCAAATATTGAAAGGTCTCCACCATCAATCTGAAGACTCTCCTCATTATATCATCACTGTAAGAAGATATAGGTGCGGTCAGCATCATGATACTACTGAGATAAGAAGCAACTGCAAGTTTGACCCCTACACAAAGATGCTCCAAAAACTTATGTTGTATGAGAGCAAGCATACTTGGTTTTAGAGCCCAAATCAAACTCTTCCCATCTGATTGATGCACCTTGGAGAGGAGTGAAGCAAGCTCTTCTAGTTCAAGAAGGGCTTTTGTTGTAACCCCCATACATCTTAAATCTATTCCAAGTGCATAAATTTTGGGCTCCAATTCATGTTCTTTTTGTGTCTACTCTTGTTGTAGCAAAGTATCCCCTTAGAAATGGATCTGTTGATTTTTCCTGCTAATTTATAAAGGGAATTTATGAAGATTTGATCCATGTTTTAATTGAAGAATGACAAGTACATCAAGCTATGCATGACTTTGATTGACAACAACAATAAAAGTACACAATAGTAGTTGACTCAATACAAAGGCCTCTCCAAGAAACACTCAACAATTAGACAGAGATCCAAAGATGAACACCTCATGTAGACCCACCATACTCTCTCACCAGATTAGCAAATATTAAAAACTTTCTTTGAGAAATTTTAAAAAAATAGTTAGCAAGTAGTTCTTTTGTCAAACACTTTGTAGATAAAGTGGAAACACTTGCAACATAAAGAAGTATGAGGCAAATGTTTGAGAGAATTATAATACTCAAATGAATTCGATACGACACTACATGCATGCGAAACTCAGGTGAAATGAAGTAGACCCAAGTGCTGGAAATGGCCAAACAGGTAGCAACACTGCCCAGAAAATATTGTTGCCGCTACTGATGAAGAATCGAAGTTTCTGCCCTCAAAACTGCTCAGAAAATTCTGAAAACTTAACCTGGAGCTCCTCACACCTAAACTATAAAAACTCTGAAATGTTTTGGCTTAACTCTAAGCCAAGATCAAGCCCACCAAGTGGTGTGAATTACCCAGTTTACCAATAAAACAAACTGCTGAAGGAATGCTGATTTACAGCCCGAACACTGCCTAGAAAATTATGAAATTTTAACCACGAACTCCTCTCATAAAACCCAGAAAAGTCTCGGGCAGATTTCAGCTACTCTGGGAAGCCACAATTTAGTGTGAGTTTCTCAGTCCCAACAAAATTTAAAAATTTCTGATGCATTTTGTCAAACAGTTTATCAACAGACATTTCTTCGAACACTTTGAGAGCAAGAATATAAACTTCAAAGGAAATATTAATCTGATAAAAAAGAATACAAGCAATATATCAAATCAAGAACCTTGATATTTTCCTCAAGATTACCAAACAACTAGTGGCTCCTCAGCACATAAAATTCTGATCCTCAACCTCTGAAATGATAATCCCAGCCTCATTCTAGGAATAATTAATTCAACCTTCAAGAATTGATGATTAAACTCAACCCCAATAAATAAATTAGCTCTTGCAAATAAACTGGGCTCGGGGAAAAATACTTGGCTCCAATAGATAAATCTAGCTCCGGCAAATAAATTGGGATCTAGCAAATACAATTTCTTCAAGAAATGTCTAGAAGTAATTTTTCTGAAATTTTAATAAATTCCAACAAAAAATTTTAGACAGTCGGTGAATCACAAATTTTATTGAAAAATGCCACAACAGGAAACTCGACCAAATTTATTAATAATATTGAGGAAGAATTTCTTCACCAATAAATTCAACTACTGCAAAATAATTCGACCAAACAAGAGAAATTCAGCCCGACAAGATAAATTTGGCACGACAAGATAATTTTGGCCCAACAAGAAAAATTTGACCCAACAAAATAATCTCGATTCAGAAAGATAAATTTGGCCCAACAAAATAATTTCGGCACAGTAAAATAAATTTTTCCCAGCAAGATCACTAATTTCGGCCCTGGAAACCAATATTACTCCATCCAATATGTTCTCTTCGACACTTTGAGAAATCACTTGCAACAATTATTCTCTGGCAAATAGACTAAGAAATTTAACCCATAAAGTTTGCTCTTGTATTCTTTAGGAACAAGACAACCACTTTGATTTTAACCCACAACTGGCCAAAATCATGCTTTAATTCCACTGTAATATTCCAAATATAAATTTCGTAGTAGATTGCTTCGGAAATTTTAGCCATCAACTCCATAAACAATTTGCACAAATCGAACCTCAAATTTCACGGCAAAACAAGGAATGCTCTGATGCCACTGTAATGTCCCAAATGATAACATTTGTTGGATATTGCTTCAGAAATTTTGTCGTTAATTTAAATAAACAATGTGCACAATTTAAACCACAAATCAATAGCAAAAACTGAAAGTATAAACTGCAACTGAAGAATGGACAAGATAAATGTGCAGAAGAATTCAACCTTATTTCATTATATGCAACATATATCATATGCTAGTACAATAATATGGAAATGGTTGAAATAATGGCTACACAAGAAATCTGCAACAATACTACACTGGCCTCCAAAATAAAGCTAAATTGATCACTGCTCCTATGAATTCTAGATGAATCCACCAAGGAAAGAGAAGGGTTCTCGCACACTCTCACTGCATCACCCCAGGGTTTCCGTCCTAAGGCTACAATTGAAGTTGAGAACTCCCGGTGCTCCAAACCTCTCCACGAGAAACAAATACATAACTGCAAGATGTCTCCAAATGATCTCTTTCTCCTCTTTTATAGATCTAATGGATAGATCGCCAAGCGTCTAGAAGCATCTTATTTTATTATTTTATTATTATTCTAGAAGCTCCTCCCTTGAATTTATTTTAAGTGACTTTGAGTTTTATTTTAATTCACTTAAGTCACTTTCGGACTTTTTACTCCAATTAATTATTTTTCCTTAATTAAATCACTGATTAAAGCCATTTTTAATGAGGGAAAATGGTAAATCTCCCAACATACTCTCTCTGGCCACTGGAAGTCACTTCTCAACATCACATCCTGTAGATCTTCTCATTTCAGTTCCAACAAGCTATTACACTGAGGTATTCCATCAAATATTTCTCTCAAAATGCCACCTCAAGCGAAATTAATTAAGTCAAGCTCACTAATAATCCTGTTTTTCGAAAGTTGTTGGAATGCAACGAAACGAAACGAAAGTTGTGCAGATGATAGAATATGCCAAGCGAATGCCATCAAATCCCGTAAAAACTTCTCAAAACTCCCTCGGAACCCCTGATGACATAAACCTGCTCCCATGACTTGGTCATCCCGTGCCTTGGAAATCCACCCTAGTTGTACTATAGAGGAAAATAAAAATGGGGACATGACATCCTTGATGGGGTTCAGGATCGTATTGTCTCGCATATTGTTGAAAAGAATACAAGGAGGCAAATGTGGGAAGTTGTTGTGAGGCTATACCAGGATCCATTTGAGAATCGTAAAATGATTCTCAAGGAGAAGTTGAGGACCACAAAGATGAAAAAGGGTGAAGGTGTAACCCCCTATCTCACCATAATTTAGAATGTCTGATATGAGCTAGCAGTTGTAGGAGAGAAACCAGATGACAATGAAGTGTGAATAACTCTGAATGGATTTACCAAAGAGTGGGTCACTTTCGTTTAGGGGATTACTAAATGATATAAAATGCCTAATCAGGAACACCAACGTAATGACTTTACATAGGAGGAGCTAAGGCTCAGTCTAGTCAAAGGTACTACCAACAACAGCAGCAAGGGGCCGATAGTAGAGGAGGAGGAGAATGTAGCTTTTGCTAGTAAGGGAAAAGCGAAGAAGGGTCCTAGTTAGGGACAAAGCTCAAAAGGAGGCGAAAAGAAGAAGAAGGATATGTCGAAGATCAAATGTTTCAGGTGTGGTGAGTTTGGTCACTACAAAACCTAGTGTCCCAAGAAAAAGAAGGATAAGAAGGGAGAGCAGCAAACCACAACTTCAACAAAGATAGATGAGTTGACTTCTAGGTTGGAGCAATGTTCCACCAAGACTCCGGTGCGGGGAGACGCGAGTGCGGGGAGACGCACAGGGGGGGGGCATGTGGGAGTACCCTCAAATTTTAGGGAAATTTCGGGGGTGCGGGGAGTCGTCGAGGTATATATATATAT
>APFE030723765.1:121187-143503 GCA_000404065.3 Pinus taeda
TTGAAAGAAAAACATACTAGTATATGCTATATTTTCAAAGTTTGAACACTAAATTTATATAACTCAAAGTTTCAAAGTTCAAACTCAAAAATAGTTAAGAGTGAAGAGTCAAGTCATCAATATCTAGTGTCGCAACTCAAAAATGAAAAATGGATAGTGAGCACTGCGTGGAAATGCCTCTGCGTGGAAATGGAAATGACTTTGGGTTGAAATGAAATGAGCTTTTAACTTTAAGTTTTGCCTTTCATGACTTTTAGGTTTAGGCTTTTAAGTTTTAGCTATTTAGTTTTAATTTTAATTTTTTTTTTTAGACTTTAAGTTTTAGTTATTTAGTTTTAATTTTAGTTTAAAAATAAAAATTTAATGGTTTTGATTTTTGATTTTTAATTTTTAAGTCTTATTAGACAAATTTAAAGGGGGACGCCTAGGCGCACCCTTTTTGGGGAGTCTAGACTCCCACACTGAAGGGGGATGCCCAGAAGCACCCTTTTTGGGGAGTCTTGGGGAGTCTAGACTCCCACAATGGGGAAACGCACCCCCTTGCGTCTCCCCAAGACTCCCCAAAAAGGGTGCGTGGGGAAACGCACCCCCAAGAGACTCCCTGTCCCGGGTGCGTGGGGTGCGCGCACCCGACCCTGGGGGACGCGTCCCCGTGGAACATTGGGTTGGAGGAGTTTGCATTGATAATGACTATACCTTTAGAAGGAGGAGGAGCGTGAGGCTTCAGAGTTGCAGGATTACACAAGGTCCAATAAGGACAACATCAGACAAGCGCTTCCTCTTGGATCATTACCTTGGCTACAGGGGCCCACAGTATCCAGTAGCAGGAGGATTGAAATGTTAGCATGCATAGTCAGATCTTGAGTGACAGTGCAGAGCTAGTTACAATCAGATACTGGAGAGGCGCAAAGACAATTGGGGGCAGACAAATACTCAGTAGACAGAGCACGAGTTAGTAGCAGTTAGAGACTCAAGAGGCAGTGCAAAAGTCGATTGAAGGGATAGTAGGTCAGTTCTTAGTCGCAGTAGTTGCATCAACAACAACAACATGAGATCAGATGCAGCGCGGGTAGTGTTTGCAGCAGTGCAGGGTGGCACAGTGCAGTGTTAGCAACAGCGCAGATGCGGAGTGGTTCAGATGCAAATGAATTAGAGTATGTGCAATAGCTTGGTGGACAATGACAAGTTGTCGCAGATGTCAAACACCAACAACATGGTCCAGCTACAAAGAAGTAGAGATGTTGGAGAAGTGAGAGAACACCTTCCTCACTAAGAGGGAGTGTTAGATTTTGTAGCATCAGATAGGTGTTCTAGTCTTAGTTTCTGTATAAGAGACTAAGGAGCACAAGATCCCCAAAACCCAGAAAAGGTTTCACGAGATAAGCTTGTGAAATGCCTTAATTAAATTAATTAGCCATCATTTAAACTTTTCCTAGGTCTAACTTAGGAAAATTGGTTAATTAATGGGAATTAATTAAGGAAGATCGAGAATGCTCTAGAGACTCACATGGATCGAGTCTAAGATGATCCTAGTCGTTGATGAGGATCTAATCATGGTCGTTCAAGCTCCAGCGAGGGATTATAAGAGCAAATTGATGGGATGGAGATAGACACAACTGAGACACAAAGGGAGTGAGTGACTTGGCAAATCAAGCTATCCGGTAGCAAAGATTTAGCAAGAAGAAGAGTTCGAGCCAGAGAAGGAGAGCATCAGTGATTGAGGCAGCAGTAACAACGAGTTCTGGAGGATTTTCTAGTGTTGGAGAATTTGCAGAAGGGAGGCTGAAATATTCTGCAGAGAAAGTTGTCCATGTGGACGAATGGGCAAGAAGAGGTTGGGTCAGTTGCTAGAGGCCGAAAAGACATTCTGGAAGGCAGTGCAAGTTTTTCAAGTGGTAGGAGAGGGCTAGACGACCTAGTTGGAGCAGTTCCAAAGGCCGTACAAATTGCACAGGCCAGGTAGTGTGAGTTCCAGGCACACCAAGTTCTCGGGGAGAGAGAACGAGTAGGCCAGAAGGAGGTTGAACTGTTGCAGAAAGGAGATAATTTCTCCATTATATTTTTGGTGAGATTATTTGCTGAGGATAACCAATGAGGCATCCAGATTATTGTACCCAGAAAAGGTTTCACGAGATAAGCTTGTGTAATGCCTTAATTAAATTAATTAGCCATCATTTAAATTTTTTCTAGGTCTAACTTAGGACAACTGGTTAATTAATGGGAATTAATTAAGAAAGATCGAGAATGCTCTAGAGACTCACATGGATCGAGTTTAAGATGATCCTAGTCGTTGATGAGGATCTAATAATGGTCATTCAAGCTCTAGCGAGGGATTGTAAGAGCAAATCGATGGGATGGAGATAGACACAATTGAGACACAAAGGGAGCGAGTTACTTGGCAAATCGAGCTATCCAGTAGCAAAGATTTAGCAGGAAGAAGAGTTTGAGCCAGAGAAGGAGAGCATCAGTGATTGAGGGAGCAGTAACAACGAGTTCTAGAGGATTTTCTAGTGTTGGAGAATCAGCAGAAGGGAGGCTGAAATATTCTACAGAGAAAGTTGTCCATGTGGACGAATGGGCAAGAAGAGGTTGGATCAGTTGCTAGAGGCCAAAAAAGAACATCTGGAAGGCAGAGCAAGTTTTTCAAGTGGTAGGAGAGGGCTAGACGACCTAGTTGGAGCAGTTCCAGAGGTCGTACGAATTGCACAAACCAAGTAGTGCGAGTTCCAGGGACGCCAAGTTCTCAGGGAGAGAGAACGAGTAGGCCAGAAGGAGGTTGAATTGTTGCAAAAGGGAAATAATTTCTCCATTATACTTTTGGTGAGATTATTTGCTGAGGATAGCCAGTGAGGCATCCAGATTATTGTAATCAAATTTTTACTGCTGCATAATAATAAAATAAACCCTCATCCGTTGCATCGTTTTTCCCTTCGAGGTATTTTCGAGGACTGTTAGTCCAAAAATATTGGTGTCTATTTTATTGTGTGCATTATTTTCTCAGCTTACAGTTTATTTTCTGCAATGTATTTTATTTTTGGTGAAAAATGCAATTGTGAGTTTATCAATATTTGTCGTAATAACAAATAAACTGCAGAACAGTTAGGAGATAAATTTCCAATTAATTGCAATCAAGAAATTTTCACAATCATCAAAGATGACCAAACCTTGGCAAAAGAGTAAGGGAATAAGAAACCCTAGGTTTCAAACCCTAGTTATCACTTTTGTGAGGGAGCAAAATCAATGGGGAGAGCCAGTTTAAAGGTTCACCCATGAGATTGTACTCATGGGCTTTGGGCTTTGGGCTTTAGGGATGATACTATATGAGAAACCTTGATTTTGGTTGGGTGGTCCCACTCTCTCATCCACATATATCACCCCTTCCGCTCATTATTACCCCATTCATCATTTCTTCCACCTGGGTCCACATTCCTCCATTGGGTCCACATAGGGTTAGCCTTCCCTCTCTCATTACCCACACCTTGGGTCGAGCCTTGAATGATGCCCCAGAGGTTGATGCAGCTAAAAAGAAAAGTAAAAGCATAATTGGCCACATTCAAAAGGAAGATGTACCACAAAATGCAAAAGATGGTTGAGACAAACACATTTAGCACGCGGGCAAAAGCCAAAACATGAGCTCTACCCCATCATCACAGCCATCACCCTAATTCCTGCAAGCCCTAGATGAGCCTCCTTTATTATTTAGGAACTCATGATTTTCCCAACCCCTAGTGGGCAATGAACCACCCTACCTTAAAGGGGGTATCCACTGCTATATCTCACACATCATGCTCTTACCCCTTGAGCCCCGAGTAGTCAATTAAAGAAAATCATAAAAGGCATATAAAGAAGGGTGGAAAAATCAAGGTCGGGGCACCTCATGTGCCACGATTGTTCCCTCCTATACATTATATACCCAAGTGTGGGCTTCCCTTGTATTAGGCTATTAGCTACCCTTGTACTTCAGCATGTGACCAAGGGCTGCCCCTTTCATTCCCTACTTCTTTCATCTCTTTATCAAATGCCACCACCCTTTAAAAGATGTACGTTTGACATACTATCCCCTTTAGAAGTAGAAATCACCTAATAGGATACTTGGTTAACCCCATTTGGAACTTGGCGACATTAGCACATGCCAAAGCCCACTATGGAAGGGCATGCCATTATGAAGTTCCAACCTGTTGTCCATGGTTTGTAAGCTCTTTTACTCGATTTCCTTGACGATTTATTGTACTGGAAGGCTAGGGGACGCATTGGATCTTATGTAGAATTGCAGATGCTATCCATTTTGGATTTGGTCTCCCTATATGGGGTCCTAACCCTCCAAAGGGCTACATTGGCACATGTAGTGTGTGTCTTGAGAGTCGTGGGCCTCCACAACAATAGACAACACTCCATAGATCCCCATAGATGTTCAGAGATTGCTTGAGATTCACCTATTGGACGAGGAAGATGCACCTGGCTCACTTCTGCCCAGCCAACCCCACAGTTGTACCATGCACTTGGCAGATGACCGAGGACTTGTATGCTAAGATGGCATCACTTACACCATCATCTGAGCCCTTACAAATGACCTATAGGCATCTTCGACTTCCTTGGAGACCCATGAGGTCACTTGTGTGCCCTCACACCCATTGGGAGCACCACGGTTTTATTATGTGGAGAACAAGGGGCCAACCCCTTGTCCATTACTTTTGGAAGTCCTATTCATTATTATGGCACTTATGGACTTCATCAAGCTTCTTAGAAGGCCCAACGACATGTATTATTGATCATTCAACCCCTTGAGAGGCTTGTTATTTTGTTTATGAGCTAGTCTAGTGGAGTTGTCACCAAAAGTTAGTTATTTGCACATTATTTTTATTTTAGGGGCTAATGTAGGCTTTGTTACTACTCAAACTAGCAGAGGTCCTAAAGGGAATCCTAAAGGGGCAACTGTTAGGACAAGGGCAACAATGGAGACTTAGCCTGTTGTCACCTCAGCTAAGGCTCCCTACTCTTTACGGACTTTCACCACTGGGAGGAGACCCGGTATGAGGACTCACTTACAAGAAATATATCAATACAATGGATAAGAAGTGATTCCACTCACCATTTCCAAGGAGAAACTCAAAATTAGGGCTTCCTTGCTTTGTAAGCAAGGTGTAGGGTTTTTCTAGGAAAGGGTTAGGTTTAGGGAGTATGCCATGCAATGGAGCTTCCTATTCCTCAAAATCCTTATGGAACTTGGATTCCTAAGTGATCCATGAAAAGTTAGCTTTGATAGGAAACGGGACCACACAAGACCAAATGGAGCCCAGGTTAGATCAAGGGTGGAGGGTTTAGCAACCAATGATAAGCTTGACCTAATCAGGGAAGAGAAGGGGATCAAAGAAAAAAATTCAATGAAAGGTGGCACAATGATCCCTATGAGGTAACTAACTTAAGGAAAACCAAGGGCAAGAATTCATCTTTGAGCTAGGGCTTGCGATATCTCAAGCTCCCACCGTCGAAATCTCATGAAATTTGGAGGGCTTCTTGAGGACACACGAGCGCAGTTGTGGACCAAAAATTGAAGTATTTGGATGGCTAGATTGTAAGATATTTGATGCCCTAGGTGACCTATGGGGCTAGACCTAAAAAGAGGAGGAGAAGGTGAAGAAAAATAAGTCTTAGGGTGATCACTTATGGTAGACCAGTGCCTAATCCTTTGGGGAGATTGGAGTCAAGAATGATTATGAATTCGGATTTGATTTTCTTGGTCAAGGAGGGCCTTCCAGACAACTTCACTTAGCATTAGGGAAAAAGAGAGCAACTTCAAAGGCTTTATACTTTGTTTTGCAAAATAGATGGCTTATCAAGATAAGTTTCAACCATGAAATATCTCTAGGAACATTCACTCATCATACATGGCCCATACATGAAGCATCACCATCTAGAAACAAAATTTCCACAAGTTCGCAATAATAGATGCAAGAAATTAGCCCTAGAATAGTAGAATCCCAACAACAATGTATGTGACAAAAAAAGAGCAAAAAATTGCATTAAAATTGCACTTACATGTATTAGAGTATATTCAACCATCAAACATTTGCCAAACAAGAAGCTTCAAGACGAGAGAAAATGATCCAAACATCAAAATTCATTCCATGCTCCAAAATTTTGTCCACCAAGAAGGATAGCAAAGTTCTCTAAAGAGATACAAGTCCAACCAAGTGATGATGCTAAAATGAATTCACATCACTTGTATATATACACTTCTAATGAGTTTGATTTTGCTAATTAGGCCTACATTAGCACCTACAATAAAGTAACGTGCAAAATAATTAACTTTTGGTGACAAGCCCACCAAACTAGCTCATAAACAAAAGAATAAGTCTCTCAAGAGGTCGAATAATAAATAGTGTATGTCACTGGGCCTTGGAGGAGGCCTAATGGAGTCCATAAGTGCCATAATGTGTAGTTGAACTCCAAAAAGTAGTGGAGAAGGGGTTGACCCCTTGTAATAACCTGTGGTGCTCCAAATGACAAGAGGGGGCACACAAGTGTTCTCATGAATCTCTAAACAAATCGAAGATGCCTGTAGATTCCCTGCAAAGGCTAGGATGATGATGTAGGTGATGCCACATCATCGTGCAAGTCCTGGATCATCTGCCAAGTATATGGTGCAACTCTGGGGCTAGCTAGGCATGATGGATCAGGTGCATCTTCCTCGTCCAGTAAGTGAACCACGAGCAATCATTGAATGGTTGTGGGGATCCATGGAGTGGTTTATGCTGCTATGTAGGCCCATGGCTCTCTATACACACCCTACATGTGCCAATGTAGCCCTCTGGGGTTAGGACCCCGTATAGGGAGACCAGAACCAAATGGAAACCAGCTGCAATCCTGCATAAGATCCAATGTGTCCCCATAACTTCTAGCACACCGTGTCATTAAAGAAATCAAGTAAAAGAGTTTATAAACCATAGATGACAAGTGAGCACTTCATAATGGCATGCCCTTCCATAGTGGGCTTTGGCATGTGCTAATGTCTCCTAGCTCTAAACAAGGTTAACCAAGCATCCTATTAGGTGGTTGCTACTTCTAAAGGGGATGGTATGTCCATGGTACATCCTTCAAATCGTGGTGGCATGTGACATAATGATGGAATGGAGTAGGGAATGAAAGTGGGCAACCTAGACCACATGTTATGGTACAAGGGTAGCTAATAAAAGGGAAGTCCACACTTGGGTAAATAATGTGTGGGAGGGAGTAATCGTGGTGCATGAGTTACCTCGACCTTGATTTTTCCACCCTTCTTCATATGTCTTTTGCCTTTTTATGATTTTCTTTGGTTAACTACACGGGGCTCTAGGTAATGAGAGCATGATGCGTAAAGTATAGCAGTGGATACTCCCTTATAGGTGGGGCAATTCATCACCCACCGGGGGTTGGGACAATCATGAGTTCCTGAATGATAAAGGAGGCTCATCAAGGGCCATGTAGGAACAAGGGTGAGGGCCATGGAATGGGGTAGAGCTCATGTCATGGCTTTTACCCACATGCTAAATGCTTTTGTCCCGACCATCCTTTGCATTTTGTGGTACAATTTCCTGTTGAATGTGGCAGATTATGCTTTTTCTTTTTCTTTTCGCTGCATCAACTTTCGGGCATCATTCCAGGCCCAACCCAAGATGTGGGGCAAGGGGAGGGGGTGGCTGACCCTATGTGGACCTAGTGGAGGAATGTGGACCCAGGTGGGAGAAGAGATGATTGGAGGTGTCATGAGTGGAGGGGGGTAATATATGTGAATCGGGGAGCAGGACCATGCAACCAAAATTAGGGTTTCCCATGTAGTATCATATCTAAAACCAATAGGTCAGTAAAAGAGATCCCACGAGACTAGGATGTAATGTTAACATCCCAAAAGAGACCTAGGGGGTAAAGAGCACAGACCTGCATAGACCTAGACCACTCTTTCCGCTGAATCCCGCCATTAATCCATGCCCAAAATTTCCATAATAAATAAACTAGAATACTCAATTACCAAATAACAAGGCATACATTTAGGTTTCGGAGGCCCACCTTCAAACCTACGATCATTATAGATGGGTGAGGGGCCACATCAATGGCTCAGGTGGCAGAGAAATGGCACATCGAGCTAGTTGGTGACTGCAAGGGACTATTGGCTACCCACTGAGGACCATCATGGAGAAAATTTTCCTCCTAGGGATATCACCCGCAAAATGGTGGGTAACAGGCTCAAGTAGCTAAATCGAACTCATTAGGAGTGTATAAATACAAATGATGAGAGTTCATTTCTCATCATCACTTGGTTTGGACTTGCATCTCTCTTGAGATTTTTGCTATTCTTTCTTGGTGGATGAAATTTTGGAGCATGGATGAATTTTGAAATATGGATTGTCTTTTCTTATCTTAGAGGTTCTCGATTTACAAGTTTATTGGTGGTTAGATCTATTCTCTTACATGTAAGTACAAATTTAATTCTATTTATAATGAAATTTTCGCTATACTAGGGCTAGTTGTTGCATGCATTTACTGCGAAATTGTGGAATTATGTTTCTATATAACATATCTTTATGTATGGGCCATGTATTTTGAACGAATTCTCCCAGGGATAATTCTATAGTTGGATTTATCTTGATAAGCCATTTCACCTTGCAAAACAAAGTATAAAAGCTTTTAAGGTCACTCTCCTTTGCCCTAATGACAAGCGAAGTTGATGTTAGAGCCTCCTTGACCTAGAAAAGAAGTCTATCTTCATATTCTTCTTGACACCAATCCCCCCAAAGGATTAGGTATTGGTCTACCATAAGGTGACCACTTAAAGAAACATTTTTCTTCACCTCTCCTTCTTTATTCTAGGTCTAGCAACATTAGGACTCCTAGGGCATCATTTTCCCGACAAACCACCCATAGAAAAACTTCGACCTCTTGGCCTCAACTGCTATGGTGTCTCTCCTAGGCCTCCTCCAAATTTGAGAAAATTCCGACAGTGGAGTTGTGAAGTATCCCAAGTCCTAGCCTCGAGATTGGTTTTTGCCCTAAGTTTCCCTAGGTTAGCTCCTCATAGGGATCATTTTGCACTTTCAACTGAAAATCAATTCTTTGATCCCTTTCTCCTCCTTGTTTAGATCAAGTCTATCATTAGTTGCTAAACTCCTTCCTCTTGACCTAACCTAGGTCCACTTGGTCCCGTGTTGTCCCATACCTTTGAAAAGACAACTCTTCAAAAACCACTTGGGAAACTGAGTTCAACAAAGATTTTAGGGTTTTGGAAGCTCCTTTACAATTCACACTCCTCAAACCTAGCCCTTAAATCCTCATCCCCTTCTCCTAGAAAGCCTTGCATTGTTAGGATATTCCAACACATACGAAATAGTTAAGTATAACTTGGTCTGGTGTAGAGTTAGGTAAAGTGTGTTTCTTTACTATGTACTTTTGTAACTTACAATCCAACGATCACGATATGTTCTAGACATTAAGTGATCCGATGATTCATTCTCTCCTCGGTATTACCAACACTTGATCCGTGGCTTAACACCCGATTGGTCCATGATCTCTATTTAAAGAGCACGGAGGGTCATTTGTAGGGTGATCGTTCATGAGAGAAGCTTATGTAAATTTTCTTTCTTTTATTAATAAATTCCCTAAAGTGGCCGCGTTGGCTCATGTCGTGGATTGTTTCCCTCTTTGAGGGTTTTAACCACGTCAAGAATACTGGTGTATTGATCTGTGATCTATTTGTGAGTGGTGTCCTATGGTGTTCTATCTGAGGAACTTACCCTGTAAATTCTTACATGGAATCAGAACTATTTGAGGACCGCATCCATTGGTGATCCAAATCCGAAGCTTGTACAAGTGCATGCGACTTTCGTTTCCTATATCTATTGTTTCTGACTGCTTTTAGGCCGAGAGGACTGCTCTATTGTGTTAGGAGCATTTGTTCCAGTGAGGAACCCCTTTCGTTTCACGCGAAAAGGTTTCTGGTAGCCCTAGCTACATCATTTTTAAGATCTAGAGGTGTACAATCTTTATTTGCAGTTTTAGTTATTCATCTCTCTGTTTATTTCGGTTTATTAGCTCTCTGTTTTTTTTATTACCAGATCTATACCTTGTTGGAAATACTGAGAGGGGGGTAAATCAATATTTCTTTTCAATTGTTACTTTTACCAGTTATATCACTTATATTTAGAATACAAAATGAACAATAAGAATAAATGCTTTTATTAATTTCTTCTTTACAATAAATCAAGTACAATATATGTAGGGCTTCAACCCTAGATGAAGACACCGATCTTCAATTCCCCAGGCTCCGACCTGTATTCTGCCAAGCACCAACTTGGACTTCCCAAGGCTCCAACCTTGTCACTTTGAAGCACCAACCTCTAGGGCTCCAACCCTATCTTCCAAGGCACTGACCTTGTCTCTTTGAGGCTCCAACCTCTAGGGCTCCAACCCTATTTTCCAAGGCACCAACCTTGTGTCTTTGAGGCTCCAACCCTTCGCTTTACTTCATCAAGATATTTTTGATTATACTTCACGGCTCCCAATGTCTTCTTCAACAAACCCTATCAATCTTCAGCTACGCCTTCACTTAGTGTCCACATCACATCATCAATGACAACCTTGTTCTTCACATGAAGGTGTCACCACTGCTCTTCATGTTATCCAAACAAAACTTTTTCAAGGTCACCTCATGATGGCTTCAATGCATCATGGTCTTCAATGATCTCCACAAATATTCAATATGTTGCTTCACAAAGTTCTCAAACTCTGCCCTATTATGTTCTCAAGAGAAGACTTCAACAAGCTCTATTTGTCCAATCCCAATAAATCAACACTTCGACCACGACAACTATGACAACTTCGACCACGGTAGCTTCAACCACGGCAATTACGGCAACTTCAACCACGGCAACTACGACAGCTTCGACCACGGTAACTACGGCAGCTTCGACCACGGAAACTACAACAACTTCGACCACGGCAACCTAAGTCACCAGGTTCGTGTTCGAGTTCGAGTTCGGCGAACATCAAATTCGAATAAAGTTCGGCAACTAAAATTTTGTCGATAAAGTTCGACATAAAATTCGACATATAGAAATTCGAAAAAAAAATGTATATATATATATAATCAATTTAAAGTCAAATTCAAATAAATTTTTGGCTTAGCAAGAGAACAGAGGCTAGAAAATTTATTAAATTTTATAAATTATGTGTGATCAAATTTGGTCATTTTCAAGCCTTTTAATGTTAATCTTTATTGTAATTATCCTCCAAATTATATGCTTCAAAATCTACAGGTGAATATATTGGCAACGCTTTCCAATAATTTCTCATATCTCAAGGCATATCTTGCTAAAGAACTATTCCTTACACTCCACAGTAAAATGTAGTAACAACACGGAAGAATAGGGCTATCATGGAGATGGTTGGTGGCTTGCTTCACTCCAAGAAAATGAAACTTTCATTTTGGGAATAGATTGTTGTTTCCACCCATGTCATCAATAGAACATCTACTCGTCCTCTCACAAATATGACTCCATATGAGAATTAGAAATGGTATGGCAGCAAACATCCTATTTCACATTTCAAAATTTCTGGATCTGCTGCATGGGCTTATGCTCCTAATGATAGACAAAACCCATCAGCATCTCTAGACTCCTCATACACTTTAATTGGTGAAAACGAAACCTTTCAGTGATACTGCCTTTAAGATCCCACCACTCATAGAGTGGTTGAATATAGAGAGGCTATTTTAATAACCAAGATCTCTCTCGCCATCACTAAATTTGAAAACAAAAAAGAGGAGCTCTGTTGATTTTTAGCTTTGTCAATCACTGAATTTATGATAAAACAATTTACAAATGTACATGATGCAAAATCAAATGGAATAAGCTGAAAATTATTTTTGAGATTGTTGATGAGGCTTGTATAATGTATTTAAACTTTAAAGCATGTAGTTTATGCCACTGAAGTACAATAATTAACCATGACTAGATTGGTCAGTAATGAATTTGAAGTGGTTGGTGTTCACATAAAAGATAAGGAGTCCGTAACTTTAACACTAAGAGCCTTACCATCGTCTTATAAACCCTTCAAAACACTTTTGAAATTAATTGGGCAAGTGAGAAAGCTGAGAAGAGCTTTTTATTTGCTAATGAAGAAAGAGTATGACTTGTGCCAAGAGGATCTGACAAAGCCTCCTATGGTAAAAGGAGAATAGCAACAAAATCAGAAGCAAAAAAAACCAAACAGTTTCCATAAAGGTAACTCTATTTCACATGCAAAACATTGTTTCGTTTTGTTAAAAAGTTGAGCATTTTCAAAAGGATTGAGATAATAGTAAATAACCTTCAAAAGGATGCCAAGAACCTTTATCATTTATGACAGCAGTCAACTTTAATACCAAGTGCTGAAAACAGTTCTAAAATCACCACTCCTTTTTAGGTTAGATTGAAGCAAGCAAACAGTGGAAATAAACTTAAGCCTCTAATATGTTTTCAGACCTCTTTTCGTTTATGACAGTGAGCAGTAAACCATGAAGTGAGCCAATAATGGGAGCAATTCATTCTTCAATATATCAAAATATAGTTATATATAAACTCAAAAGCTTAAACTTTAAAGTAGCTTGGCAGTTTTAGAAAATTGTTCATGCAAAAAGAAAACTAGAAATCTAAAACAGGGACACAAGTTTTATTCTTGATGTTCTTGTTGCCCACTTGTTATATCAAAAAGTTCTATGTCATCAAGAGCAGTATGAGTTGTGAATTCGCTAGATGCTTCAGCACCAGATTCATCAGTTAATTCCCTGTCAGTGTTTATGTCACTATCAATGTACAAATCAACATCATCCATTGTTGCATTTGGAACAGGATCGATCCACGGAGTAGAAGAATTGGATGACTCTTTAGCCACATTCTTCAATGCCAACTGCAAGTTACTACGAACATAAACAAGATCTTCTAATCTTCTAGATAACAATCTATTTCTTTTTTTGGAATGAATGTGGTTAAAGGAACTCCAATTCCTTTCACATGCTGATGCACTTGTTCCCTGGCTTAAGATACGAATTGCAAAATTTTGCAATTCTGGTGCCCCTGAACCATAAAATTCCCACCATAGTGTTGGATCACTTCTGATCCTATCATACTCTGTTGATTGTGTTCCAAATAACCCTTCTTCTAGCCTGTATGCCCTCAACTGACTTCTGATCAAACCTGCAATATCTGGACCTGGATTTAGCTTCTCAATAGACTGGATAAGTCCATTCATGATTTCTTCATCCCTATGTCTTGGTAACCCAAACAATCTAGGGTCCAAATAGCATGTTGTTGCATGTAATGGAGTATGCATCAACTTCCATCTATGATCAATTAAATCCCACATCTCCTTGTAATCAGCTTCCACATTATTAAAAGCAGTTGCAATGGTCTCTTTGCAACGATCAATTCTTTCATAAACAAAACCCATACAAGGTTTGTCACCATCAACCATGCGGAGCACATTAACAATTGGGCCACAAATTTTTAAAACCTTGTTTGCATTTTCCCAAAAGCCATTATTGAGCACTATTTGTTCAACATTTTTCCCCTTAGTTTCTTTTGAGAGGGTAGATCTCTCCCACTCAGTGTTGCAAAAAACAGCTCTTAGGCTCGCTTTTTCCTCAACAACTCTTTTCAGAGTAATATAAAAAGTGGCAAACCTTGTATCACAAGGCCTCAACAACTCTTTTGATGCATTCTTCCTGTATATGCTCAAAGTGAGATGATGGTTGATGATGAAGTTTGAAATTGTTTTGGCTCTTCGGATTGTTTCATTGACCTAAGGAAATTTGGCTAAGTCATGCAACATTAAATCCAAGCAGTGAGTTGCACAAGGGGTCCAATATATCTGATTATATTTTTCGATAATCAGCTTCCCTGCACCAACACAATTTGATGCATTATCTGTAACAACAGGACAACATTTTCCACCCCAACCTCTTGAATCGCTTCATCCAAAATTCCAAAAATAAATTCTGATGTCTTCACTCGATCCATTGCATTTATTGCCTTCAAGAAAAGTACCCCTTGAGGACAATAAACAAGCACATTGATCAATGGGCGATGACACAAATCTAACCAACCATCACTCAAAATTGTGCATCCTGTAAGCTTCCAAGACTCTTTAATATCAGCCAACTTTTCTGCCACTCTATCTTTTGCTCTCTTTAGCAAAGTTGTCCTTAAAGCTTCAGATCCAGGAGGAACATAGCCCTTCCCAAAATCAATGGCCTTTTTAATTACATTTTTAAAATATGGACTCCTCGCCACATTAAAGGGAATTGCACATGCATAAAAATATTCAGCAACAGCATCATCAACTTCCTGTTTCTCAACAGGTTTCCAGAATTGATTTAATGTTTTCGTTCCACCTGTTTTTGCTTGAGTAGAACTTGATCCACCAATGTTTGAAACTGAATTAATGGTGTTGGAGGAAGACATGGCAATCTCCCTCTCAATTCGCTGCCTCTTATTTACCCCTTTCTGCTTTTACATCTGTGAATTGGAATGGTCTTTCTGCACTGTGGTTTTTTATTCATCGGTGATCTTAGTGCAGGCTTCAACACCACCTCCACTTCCATTACCAATACCGAGAAGGTGATCCACTGCTCTAGTTAAAGTGCCAGTGAAATTATGTCCACACAGCTGACATGAAAGATTAAAACCATCTAATTGGACAAAATTCCAAGCTACAGCAGTTGATTTTGGGGGTGCCATTGAAATTTGAATGTTCTGAACCTCTGATTGTTGAAAACTGGTAAAGACTTGAAGTTTGAAATGTCTGCAATTTTTTTTTAAATTACATTTTCATTAGTTAGAAAAAGGAAAAGTGATTCAAAACAATTTTCTTACACAAGCCATACAAAAGTGATTCAAAATAGTGTACTACTGTAGCTTTTTATTTTCTTACACAGGCCATACACTTCAGATCTAGAAGATTTAATCACCCTAACTGTTTTTAGTTAAAATTCAGTCAATTAACTAAAAATAGTTTAGAAAAGTTCGGTCAATTAACTAAAAACAGTTCAGAATTTTCATAACATGCCTGAGGCCATACACTTCACTGTTCAGATCTAACTGTTTTTAAATTTTAGCATGTATCAAATTTCAATGTGGAGTTGAATACAGCGTTGAGCAGGAATCATATCACGTTTCTAAGTGAACTTTCTACCTTCTTGCACAGAAACCTGGAACTTGGAAGTTCAATTGAAGCTTAATGAAAGTGTGTTTCAAATTGGATTGTCTTTTCAGAAACATTGCATCACAGCTTTGTTTTACGTGACTTCCAGTTCCAAGCAAGTGGAAATAAGTTACAAGATTTATGTAAATATAAATGCTGCTGAAGGCAAGAAAAGAAACAAAATGAACAGTTCAACTTCCATGACAATTAATTGCTCCCATTATTGGCTCACTTCATGGTTTATTGCTAGGATTTATATCTGTTTTAATTAAGGGCAGGTAAAAACAAGGGTCTTTATTCCATGACAATTAAGACAGATGTTGACTCCATGGAGTGTAGAGGCTGTAGCCTGTAGGCTAAAAACCCTTGCTAGTATTGGAGTGAATCCAAGAAAGAGTTGTAGTGCTTGAGCGACAATCAGATTGGTCAAAGAATAATATGAAAGGCCAAGAGAGTTACAACTCAAATCTCCATAACTAAAAGGGCCATCGAGGATTTCTGTAAATCTCTTATTCAATGCATGGAAGGGGCGATTTAGGTTTCTTAGACGCCATTGATTTCTTGTTTAAAGGAATAGACTTGCTTGACAGAGGTTGATTTGCATTGGAAGATATCAATTCTTTCATTCTTGAAGAAATTTAGTCTTTCCCATGCTTAATCTGATCAACTGGCCATTAGAATTTAGAAGTGGCAATTGTGAACAACAAGACGCAGGGTTGATTCAAATTGTCTCATAGAAGAAATTGATTTTTCATGAAGGAATCAAAAGGCAGCAAAATAATTGGTCCAACATTTTGAGTTGATGCTGCAGAACTAATTAAACATACAATAACCAGATCTAGACTAGGGAATGAATGGTCTCCTAGCAAATTACCAGGCCTATACAGAAAGCTAGAAAATGAACTGTAGGTGTCTTCGTAGCTGCTAGAGTAGAAGAGGTCTTGTTGCTCTGAAGAAGGGAGTGGACCTAGTTCAAAGATTCCACAGTGAGAAGTTGCCAGAAGATATCCCAGAGAGCTGCAAATTCCTGAGGAGTTTATAGCCTTGCTGGTCATAGACCACAGTAAGAAAATCTGTCAGATAATGACAAACTGGACTAAGGATACTTCTCCCACCAAACAATAGAGGCACCACTAAGTAGGCTTGGTTCAAATATTTAGAATGGTTGGTTCACTGGAGTTCTGGTAAGTGATCGAATTTGTTTTTCAAATCAAGGATAGAGACAGACAGTCAAAGAGGATTGAAGCTAGTTTGGAGTCTGATTGCTAATATTCATTCTCAAAGAAGATTTCAAGCAGAAGAGAGGATATGAAGTTGGTCTGGAGTCTGATGGCTATCTCTTTTTTCAACAGAAGATCAGTGATGGACAAAGGGAAGTAGTTTGTTATTGCGGTGAGGTCTCACACATAGTAATCTTATGTTTCTTTGAGCTTCTGTAGTCTGTCATTCTGATAAATTTATAAAGAACTGAGCAATGCTTTATTTGTTGCAACTAGCAGCATTTATCCACTTTTGAAAACTATTTTCTTTTTACTAATCACTTTGTCATCTAGATTATCTCTCAAGCTAGCGTGATATGAAAACAGGTATGCCAAATAGGAATGGTGTAGTCTACAGTCTACAGAGACTCAACTTTCAGCGATGTAATAAACCGTAAACACTGGAAAATGCTCCTACCTGAACGCTGAACCCTGGTCCCTAAGCAGTGAAAGTGAGAGCCTGACGACTGTGCAACAAGAGTCCTCAGAGAGTCGGACCTCGGTCAAGAGACGCATCGGAAGCTGTAGAGTGGTCACTGAAGACATCTTCTGAAATGAAACCCTCTAGCAGCTGTAGACTGGACTGCAACTTGCAAGTTTGCAATAGAGTTTGGACCACAATGAAACCCTTCAAAGTTCGAACAATGAAACAATGGAACTATAGTCTATCGTTTAAGTTTTAACCCGGCGAACAATGAAACCCGCAGGCTGCAGGAAATTTGCTAAAACGCGTGAAAAAAAATGAACTTTTTCGAACCGGAAACGAATTTCATCGAACCCTAAACAAATTAGTTCGACAAAAAATTCGAATTCGTGATGAAATTCGAGTTCACCATAAAATTCGGCAAACTCGAACGAATAAATTCGTTTTCGATTAAAATTCGCCGAATTTCGAACTTGTTCGTTGAAATTCGTCGAATCTGGTGACTTAGACGGCAACTATGGCAGCTTCAACAACGGCAGCTTTGACCACAGCAACTATAGTAGCTTCGACCAAGACAACTACGGCAGCTTCGACCACAACAAATATGGCAACTTCAACCAAGATTTTATGCCCAAACAGAATTATCCCCCTTTTTGTCCTAAACAATAGTCTCCTTGTTCTCCTCGGCCTTCTGTCTTCTCCTGTACTTCGTATCTCTGAATTCTTGCCCGAATTGCTGATCAAAATGAAGTGTTTAGACTTCTATTTATAGAGATTTCGTTTATAACTGAAGGGACACGTCTATTTGAAGTGAGGCCGACTTGTACGACTGAGTGTAGGTCAGCTCACTGCTAGGAATAATTTCCTTAACTTCAAAATTCAATATCTCACAAACTATTGGAGTTTCAAGGCAAATAAAGGCTCGTTAGAAAGAGGAAAAAATCCTCTTTAAGATGATCTAGGATCCATTTTGAAATGATGCCTCCAAGGTGTCCAAAATCATTTTTCTTTGTGACTGTCCTTAAATTTTATGCATAAAAATTTGGGACGGCATGAGGAATGTTTGGAAAAACGTGGCTTCTTCATTCTTTGGCTTCTTCATTGTTATCAATGTCATCATAGGATCATAGAGGCATTATGTAGGAATGCAACATCCATGTAGCATGACGCAAGAACAATGTCATCATATACTAGTGCAACATCATTAGGAAAACTCCAAAACACTCTTCCAACCATCAAATGATCTCCAACCATGTTATCAAGACCTCATCAAGTGCCATCATCAATTGTGGTCATTTATCAAGGATATGACATCATCAAATGTAGTCCTCCATATGTCATCAAGGGCTTCTAAATACTTGGCACTTCTTAAGACTTCTTCATTAGTGACTTGACATATTAATTGATGACATTCTTATGAAACAAGAGTTATGACATCATCATTTGGAACCAGACATCTCAACAATATTTGCCATCTTGGCTAGTGCCATGTTGACATCAGTGATAACCTAGATTAACATACCTTTCATTTCTGCATATGCTCTTTGCCCTACGACTCTGTGCGATCTGCACAAATCAGAAACAGAAAGGAAGGATTTTTCTCATGTGTATGCTCTTTTCCGTCGTGACTTAGTGTGATCTCGGCAAATCAGAAACATTGAGGAAAATATTTAGTTTCTGGCGAGAGCTAACTTCATGCCATAAGGTTTGGTTTTTTTTTTGTATGTCCGTGTTGGGTTGTGTGGTTTTTTGTTTTGTAGGCAAAAAAAGCTTTTTCAAGTAAGCACGCACCCCAAAGTTTCAGTGATTAAAAAAAATAAAAAAAAAACCCTTCCTCTTTTCCAAAAATTACTAACCTTTTAAACTAGCTCACTTGGTCCAAAGTTACTTTATGAGAATAGAGGTCTTGAGTTCAAGTCTTTCTTTTTGTTGAGTTACTTTTTCAAAAAGCACATATAACTCATGTTTTAAAATTACTTTATGTAAAAGCGTTCTCACCCATTATAAAAAGTGAGTCACTTATAATTTTAAAGTCTCTTTATCTTTTATTTAAGTTACAATTTAGTGGGTAGCTGATAAAGTACCATTGTAAAAGTGACTTTCACTTATTTATAAAAGTGGGTCACATAAATTTTTTTTTAAAGTGAGCTAATTAGATTAAGTTTGGAAAGGGGGGGATTTTTTTTTTAAATATAACATTGTCATTCACTTCCACACATTCATGCACTTCGTTGGCATCTTCAACAACGTTTCTTCAAAAAGCCATAACTTCTTCATCTGGAAGCCGTTTTTTTTAATCGGCCTAATTTTTCGAGATCTTTCCATTGGAACACTTAGTTTCAGCATCTACAGCTTCAGTGTCTGTTAAAATGGAAATTCTATGCCAAGTTATTCTTCACAACACCAACTACTTCCAATGATTTTCCTACATTGTGGATTTAATTTAGAAGTAAAGGTCTTTACAGAATAGCCTCAGACTAAGAAACTAAACCTAAAGATGAAGATAAGGCAGCCAAATGGTAAAATAGGCAAGATCAAGCACGTAGGTTGATAGGGATGTCTATTTCTCCAGAATTTAGATTCCATATCGCAGAACTTGATACCCCTAATGAAGCAATGAAACAGCTCACTAAAGTTTTTGGAATTAAAAATGAAATTAAGCCCATCAACTCGAAAATGAGTTGCTTACGTTGGATCCCAATAATTTTTCTTCCATTGAAGATTTTTTGTCCAAGTTCAAGACCCTGAGACTTCTCTTGGAAGGTGTTAAGGTTAAGAAAGAAGATGGTAGCCTTATCTATTCCATTCTTACTAAGTTAGGACTAGCCTACTCTGTGTTTGTTTCCACCTTCCATTCTACTAGAGAAGCCTTTATTTCTCAAGGACAAGACTACAAGTCCCCCTCTTTTGATGCCTTTTATGATTCTTTAATAAGAAAACAAGAAAAACTCTTACATCTTGGTTTTCTTAATCTTGGAAACTCTTCTAAGAAAGCTTTAGCCCCCAACAACAACCAAATTTCAAAGAATCCTAAGAAGCAGTATCCTAAAAAAATGGTTCTAAGCATTTCAGTTCAAAATGAAAAATCATTCACAAAATGATAAGGCAAATTAAAACAAAGGGAAGAAGATTGATAGACATTGCAACTTTTGTAATCGAGATGGCCACTTAGAATCCAAATGCTTTAAGAAGATGGAAGCCTTGGAAGCAGCAATGAATAAGCATAACATCCATTTGGAGCACTCTTCAACTTCTACTTCATCTTCAGGAATAGCACTTTCTACATGAGGTTGTCAAGCATCTCAGTCTGGTTATGCACTAAATATATCTTCTTCTTCTCATTCTCATGACTGGCTCCTTGATTCTGGAGCTTCTTATCACATGGCCAAAAACAAAGCCATGTTTTCTTCTTTAAATGATTGTAACACCAAAAATATATATGTTGGTGATGATAGATCTCCTAGTGTTGTAGGGACTGGAACTGTTTATCTAGACAATGGTCAATTTAATGATGTATTATGTGTTCCAACCTTATCCTGCAACCTTCTATCTATATATCAGATAACTCATTCAGGTGAAGGTAAAACCGTTGAATTTTCACCTCACGACGTTGTAATTAAGAACCTAAGAGATCCTAAACAGATTTTAGCTACTGGCATTGCTGATGATTCTACAAGATTGTACAAGTTTAACAACTTTGGGTCATCAACTCTTCCTGCGGTATTTGTTGCTCATAATGATGAAGTGAGCAAACTTTGGCATGAGTGGTTTGGTCACTTAAACTATCGTTCCCTTCAAAATCTGTGTAAAGAAAATATGGTGACAGGTCTTCCTATGGTATCTTGTAGAGATGGTGTTTGTTCCAGATGTGTACTCGGAAAACATCATCAAGATATTTTTGAAAAACGTGCCTCTTGGCACACCTCAACTCCTTTACAGCTTGTGCATAGTGATTTATGTGGTCCACTTCCAGTTGTTTCATTCTCTGGCTAAAAGTATTTCTTAACTTTCATTGATGATTTCTCCAGACGCACTCGGGTATACTTCTTAAAACTCAAGAGTGAAGTATTTAACATGTTCTTGGCCTTTAAGGCCTTTGTTGAAAAACAATATGGACATCAAATTCTTAAGCTAAGATCTGATAATGGCGAAGAAGATGTTAACAACAAATTCATCAACTTTTGCACTGAGCATGGAATTCAAATGCAACATACTCTTCCATATACTCCACAACAAAATGGTGTAGCTGAAAGGAGGAATCGCACCTTAAAGGAAATGGCTAATTGTATGTTTCAATCTAAAGGACTTAGTTTTAATTTTTGGGCAGAAGCAATTAGTTTTGCAAATTACATAGTATATCGCACTCCTACTAAGGTTTTAAAGAATATCACTCCAAAAGAAGCATGGAGCTCAATTAAACCAGATGTCAGTCACTTTCATGTTTTTGGAAGTGAAGCATGGGCCCATATTCCAGATGAGAAACATAAAGCCTTAGAACCTAAGAGTGAAAATTGTATTTTTGTTGAATATTCTGAAGATGTCAAAGGATATAGACTTCTTTCACCTAAATCCAAAAATATTATCATTAGAAGAGATGTAAAGTTTGCTGAAAATATATCGGCCTACGAGCCTAGTTCGGCGGATGTGCCACCTCTCTCTATCCCTTCTACTTCTGAAAATATTTCTTCTTCAGATGATGACAACAAGGATGAAAATCCTCCCCCAACTTCTCAGGATCCTCCTTCAACGCCTCAGCTTCCAAAATAGGCCCGCGCTACTCGAGATGCAGCAGGTGATCCTACAAATCAGTGTCGCACTCATTCTCAGTTTGATAGAGCCTCTTCTTTACTGGCTCAAGCTCCAACGAATTATGATCCTGACACCTTTGCAGAAGCTTCAGGCCATCCAGATTGGGACGCAGCTATGAATGAAGAATATTGTTCATTATTGGCAAATGATACATGGGATCTTGTTCCTCTGCCAAAGGGACAAAAACTTGTTAGATGCAAATGGGTTTATAGAACCAAGTATGGACCAGATGGAAAAGTTGATAAACATAAAGCTTGTCTTGTTGCTAAGGGTTTTCCTCAAGTTGAAGGCATTGACTATACTGAAACCTTCTCCCCTGTTGCCAAAATGAACTCTATCTGCCTTGTTCTTTCCCTTGCTGCCTCTTTCAAATGGGAAGTCCATCAGATGGATGTTAAATCTGCCTTCTTGCATGGGGATTTGCATGAAGAAATCTCTATGGAACAACCTATTGGGTTTATACAAATAGACTCCAGTCTTGTATGTCGGCTTAAGAAATCCCTTTATGGTCTCAAGCAAGCTCCTCGGGCTTGGTATGCCAAAATGGATAGCTTTCTTTTAGAATCTGGCTTTTCTAGTTGTCATTCTAACAATACTGTCTACACCAAGAAAGTGGG
>APFE030723765.1:160691-175833 GCA_000404065.3 Pinus taeda
ATTCTTTTTTTGACCCACGATTTTTTTATTATTTTTCACTTGGAGAGAATTCGATTTCTCTCAAATTATTTTTTGACTCAAAATTAATTAATTTTCTGGCTTATTATTTCTTTTTATTTTTGCCAGAAAAATTAATTAAAAGACTCAAGAGGGAAATAAATATTTTTCAACCCTCCAAGTGTGTCTATAATAAAATAATTTAGCCATGGTGTCTCAATATGAATAACCATGCACTAAATTTTTCCTAAACACACTTTTACATCAAATATTACATTATCAACCCTTACAAGGGGAAATTCACATTTAGACATAGACCCTCAAGACATTACCCAATTTTGCGACAAAACACATGGTCTAGTATGAAAAATACATAGACTCGATAAACACTAGGACTCACCTAAGACCTCGTCAATGAATTCCACCCTAGCTTTGGGGTATATCTGGGAGAAAAACTTCATTGATTATGCGTGTTTACAAATACAGATAATTCAAGGAGGCTAAAAAACTCCCTAGGTTGAAATCCTTTGACAAAAATCATAGGCTTACCTAGGTGTTGTTACATGGCTTAATAGTCATAATAGAATCATTTACAAGAAACTTGCAGAAATTGGGTTTACAAAGACAAAATTGATGTTGAATGATGACAATGATCTTCAAAAAAAATTGTCCATTGCTTTGTACTCTGCTTCTTAGACTTTTGACAAAGTGTGGTCAACAAGACATTCATAAGTTCCTTATTTAGATAGAGCATGAAATGCTTAGGAAGTGGTTGATGGCTAATGAGGTGGGTAGAGCTCATGTTAGGCTTTTGCCCACATTCTTATTATTTGTCCTAGCCATCTTTTGCATTTTTCATTTTCTTTCATTTGTGGCTTCACATGTCTTTATCTTTCTTTCAAATGCATCAACCTCTTAGGGTGAAGTTTCAAGCCCTGACTTGAAGATGTGGATATAGGGTGCCAATCCCAGTGACTAATAACAATCAACCCAAAGAATGGAAATGAATATAATGGAAAGATGGAAAGTGATAAGTATGGACTACCTTGGGCACGTTATATCAATCAATGGCTCCTAATCATGCCCCTCCTAAAGAGTGGAAGAAAAGGCTTGAGGAGAGGTCACACTGGACTAGGGGAAAAGGATAACTCCCAAGTGTGGGTACAAGGAAACAATTAAGAGCAGTCAATCATCCAACTTGACCCGTGATCCATATTAGTATGCCCTTGACATTAAATGAAAGCACGTGATTACAAGAATAGTTAATGTATCTTCTGATAGATCACCCAACTTTCTTATGGAAGTATGCTAGATGGGAGAGAGCACTAACCAAGACATAAGTGGAGAGCTTTGAAGTAAAGCTATCTGTGGATCATCATCGGTTTGTTGATTGGTTGGATGACCAAAGGCCATAAAAAAAATTCCTAGTGTTTACCCACGTTTGGTGGGTAAAGGTATCATAGCCTAGCTAGATGGTGGAATTCTCTAGCGGAAGTACCTACGATTGGGTGAGAAACGCTCAATCTATTGGTTGTTGCTCATCATCCTTATCTTATTCAGGTAAGTTTGTTATTTATGTACTACAAGTTCATTATTTATTTGCATTGTTTATAAAGTTTTATGGTTGAAGTAAAAAGAAATGAAGATTGCTTAAATTTAGACAGACTCTGTGCAACCGGTATAGCTCCAATAATTCAATATAATGCACATTCCGAATTTATGTCATCTTGTATAGTTAACTTCTACTTACAAATGAGTTGATTAGAAGTCCTTGCCGGACATTGTCGTTGTCTTGATACACTCTTGAAGAAAATGAAATCCTTCCTTTTCGATCCAGAGATTTGCATGTGGAAAGCCTATCATAAAGTTGTGCGTTTTGAGCCCTTAGAACCCTTGATCCCTCAGAATACATAGTTTCTTTCTATAGTCTATACATAAGTTCAAATTCTTTAAACTATTTTGGAGAGTTTGGGTGACTGGGGCTTTCAAGCCCTAGCTCCTAATCACACGGAATGAGGTCGTGATCAGAAGCTTAGCCGCAAGGAACCATCTTCATCGCACTGGCTGAAAAACATTAGAACGACCCATAGTTGCCTGATGATTGTTGGATGATGGACAATCAATTAATAAACCTTAAGTGAGATTTTGAAGTTTAGAAAAAAATGATCTAACTATATTGTGTTTAACATAATCGGGATCCTTCCAACTGAGGTGATTGGTATAAGTTGAAGAAATGTGTTTTGGTGGCCTAGTGCCCCAATGGTCTAGTAGCTTAGTGGCTTAGTGTTTGGGACTAGGGAACGACCTTTCCCTTGCTAATTTAAAGATAAATGAGAAGCTCGATGGTCCTGTGCTTAGTCATCCTTTCATTTTATTAACAATGCTTTGTAGTTTCATTAATTGAACCTAATTAAATTAAAACAGTGGTGTGACATGTAGCCTGGTGATCTGATTAACAAAAGGGATAATTGCATCACTAGAATCTATCACATGACAGGGATGGTATCACGATCTGTCAAGATCCAAATGTCTGGAGATTCATAAATTATATAAACAAACATTTTATGAAAAATTCAAATCCAAATGCTAGTACGACAGAATACATGGAGAAAAGTGGAGCCACATAAAAAAATGTACGATGTGGCATGATAACATGGCACAAAAGATATATTACGATGATGTGGCGTGCAAACATGGCAAGAAGATGATGTGGTGCCTATGTGGTTGGGTGATATGGATCCAATCATGTACGATCTGAAATCCAGATATCTGGATTTCGGAAAGAATGTCCCTTTAAAACTATCCCCAATCCAGATATCTTTGAAAATCTGGATTGGATTTTGTTAACTGCCTTTTCCATTTGATAATTCTTGTCACCTGTCGATAATCAGCGTCAGAATCCATCAATCCAACTTTTTGAATAAATACACCATAAGGTTTTTCCCAAATCCAAATCTGTTATTTGCCACTCTATCAGGTATTCTGATTACTTGACAAAAGTCAGATCTGGATTCTGTTAATTCGAAGATCCGGCTTTTTGCAAGAGAAGCCTATTCGGAATTTTATCGAATTTAGATGTATTTAGGCAATTGATGTGTGCAACCTATGGAGGTGGAAAAATACAGTGATGACTCGTAGATGTAAGGATACCACATGTCATCCACCTAACACGTGACATGGCACATGTGCTGAAGCCACATGCCAGCTGCTAATGTGGCATAAATTGATAAAACTTCTGAGGGCCACAACTTTTTGTCCAGAACTCAAAAATTTATATCCTTGGAAAGTGGCAAGTAGAATAAGCGGGTGATATCAAATAAGAAGTTTAAAGTATTTGGATAACCTAGCTTCTTAGAGTAGACTAAATGGTTGAAATTTAAACAGAACAATGAGACAGTATGGAGGATTTACATAACAAGTTCTTGTATATCATATTTTCTTATCTAATATTTGGTTATATATATAAATTTTAAGTTTTGATAAATGGATAGGTTACAGTCTTCTTCAAGACCTAAATTTTTTAACATATGTTCAATTATGGGGAAAGCTGCTCTAGTTTTAAGAACAAAAGAAAGAAATTTCTTTGGCATGGAGAATGCAGCTATCTTGTTTTTTGAAATGAAATGTGCCTAGTCTAAGTTAAGCCTTTGTCGGATAAATTCGAAGGCAAAAATCCTTGGAGTTCAGTAAACATGCAGCTTGTAAAGTTTCAGTTATAAACACAAATCCTCAATATTGTATAGTCCTTAGCTTTAATAGCAAAAGATAAAATTTCATTTGGCATGGAGAATGTAGCTTTCTTGTTTTTTGAAATGAAATATATCTAGTATGAGTTAAGCTTTTCTCTCATAAATTCTAAGGCGCAAATTCTTGGAGTTAAGTAAACGTGCAAATTGTAAAGTTCAATTCTAAACATAAATCCTCAATATTGTATGGTCCTTATAATATACAACTCCCTAAAAACGAAAATTGCTCATTAATCTGCGTGAGAATCTTATATTCAGGAGGTATCCTGGGGGCTTCATTAGAAAACAATATATAAACTATAGCCATAAATTCATCCACAAACATGTTAAAACCATTTGGCCAGCCATGATTTCTAACAACTTGAGTCCAATCAAAAACTTAAAGTTCTCGTCCATTCTGATCTTCTCTTCTTAACACTAAATGTCCAAAATGCATCAATTGTTGGAGTATGAGAAGATAAATCAAGTATGATTGGTATCTAAAGAATTTAAGGTCCTCAAAGTTAGTAAATTGTTCATGAATCTTTTTAGACAAGAAGCTTGCATAACCGAGTCTGGTTGAATAAACTATTTTATAGACAAACCCTAAAATAACTTCATCCAATGAATAGACACTGTGAAAATTCCAAACTGGAATCCTATTGCAGCAACTGGAAATTATTCTCCTAATTGTTAATTTAATTTAACAATTTATTTATTGTTTGATACAACAAATATTGAATAAATCACATTGCAATCTACACAAATAAAATTGCAGAAGAATAAAAGCTAGAACAAATGCTAGCACACACACATAAAAAAGAACACAGTTATTTTTGGAAAAAAGTCCCCGAAAAAACCCAAATCTGGTAAGTAATTTTCCTCACCCCATAGGCAAATCCGGGCTCTGACCACAATTCCAAGTGAGCCGTCCAAACTGCCTCTGCACAACCACTGCATCACCCTAGCACAATCCCTTCTCCACTCAATCTGAATCAGCCTCTCCTCAAGCCGTCTAGGCTGCTACTGTGTGGGAAAATGTCTCTCCTAGTCTCCAGAACCTCTGTCCAGCTTCTGGCACTGAAACTCATCTTTCCCAACAAAATCGAAACTGCCTCTAGAGGCTTATGCGTTGCCCCAGCGCCAGCCTCACTGTGGCTCTTCTGCCTCTCTGTAAATGCACTCACTGGATCTGGAAATCTTCCTCCAACTTCACTGTCTCTGCACCTCCCTCACTGCTTCAATCTCTAGCTCTCTTTTCGACAACTAGTTGTTGCTACTCTGGAAATCAATTTGCTACGAAATCGAACCTCTCAAGTGTCTTGCCCATCACCACATCAACCTCCTCTTATAATCCTTTGTTGAAGCACCAACAACCAAGATTAAAACATAATCGATAGCTAGGATCATCTCTGGATCAATCCGTGTGAGTTTCTAGATGATTCTCGCCTTGACTTAATTAATATTGATTAATTAACCATATTCCCTAAGTTTAGACTTAGGAAATATTTAAAAACTCGTGAATAATCTAATTAAGTCATTTCTAGGTGGAATTTCCAGAAACAATTTATGGGTTTTGGAGATCTCATGTATTCTAGCCTCTCCACAAAATTTTGTGGCTAGAACACATCTGATGCTACAAAAACTAACACTTCCTCTTAGCGAGGAATGCGTTCTAATGCTAACACCCCCTGTAGCGACACCTTGTCTCTGCATCATCTCTAGTCACGTTGCTGATGTCTGGCCATACTGCCCACCAACCACTGCGTAACTTTGATATACATTGCATATGTGTTGCTACTAACCCTGTTGAACTACTGCCAACACTGCAACCCCCTCTCATCTGTTGTTGCTACAACTACAACATCTACAATTGAAATGCATCCAAAATACTGAATCAACTGTGATTAGTATAATGCATCTGTCATCCGAATCTCTGACTGCTGCTAGTATTTGCACTGTCACTGAAGAATCTGCATTGCTACTAACTCTGCATTGTGCCAACTGCACTACTGTCAACTCTGCAGTTCACTCCCCAGCATCTGACTGCTACTAGTCTCTACAACTGTCATTGATCCATCCTGCTACTGAATATTGTGGGCCCCCATAGCTAGGTATTGATCCAAGAGGTGTACTCCTCAAGGATCCTGCCCATTTGTAGCACTTTGGGTCTACAACATCAAGTCACCCCACCTCACTCCTAGAGGTATATTAGCAAACATCGCGAAGTCTTCCTCCAGCCTGGAGAAAAGCATATCGATCTTTGTTGAAGTTGCCTGCTTCTCCTCCTTGTCCTTCTTCCTAAG
This sequence comes from Pinus taeda, assembly GCA_000404065.3. Taxonomy (NCBI): domain Eukaryota; kingdom Viridiplantae; phylum Streptophyta; class Pinopsida; order Pinales; family Pinaceae; genus Pinus; species Pinus taeda. The sequence goes on from APFE030723765.1 coordinate 166,720, forward strand.
AGGACACTGGGTACTATAGTGACCAAGCTCACCACACCTAAAGCACTTGACCTTTGACAGGTCCTTCTTCTTCCTTTGCTCCCCTTGTCCCTGATTGGGACCCTTTGATGTGAGGGCCACATTCTCCTCCTCCCCCTGGTTCGATATGTCGTTGATGCCATTGATGGAGCTCTTCAATAGAGCTCGTCTAAACTCCTCCTCCTGCAAATCAACCCACATTTTGTCCCACCTCAGCAAGGTATCTCTACCCAAGATGCTTTGGACGAATACCTACCACTCCTCTGAGACACTGTTGAGTGCCAGTCGCACTAGCTCTGTGGGTTGAGGCACTACCCCAACAACTACAAGTTGGTCCCGAATCTCCTGAATCTTGGTGAGGAAGGGGTCTATGCCTTCCCCATTTTGCATCCTGATTCTTGACACACCTTAGCTTCTTCTCTAGGTACATCTTCCACTGCTCAGAAGTACCCTGGTACAACATAGAGAGAGCATCCCACATCTCTTTGGCAATATATTTACCAGCTATGTGTGAAACAACATGATCCCAGACACCATCTAGGATCAAATGTTTCGCCCATGCCATCTCCTTTTTGTACTCTTTCAACTCATCTGCATCCTGGGTTACTTCTACCACTCCATCAATATATGTTTTCAAACCATATTCATCTAGAAGGAAAGACATCCTTGCCTTCCAGATAATGTAGTTGGAAGCTCCATCCAACCTGTCTTGATCGCGAAGCCCAACAGTGGCCATCTCAACAAAATGTCGAAAATCTCCTTCTTTCCTTCTACTTAGTTGTTGCTCTGTTATTCGCATTTCCTTCTGGAGTGAGAAGATCTGCTCACAACAGCTGTTGATCTGCAAGGAAAATTAGAACTTCTTGAGGATGGAAGTTCCCTGAGGAAATTTTTCCCTCTGTGTGTGCTCTGCTTCCTTCCACCTGACGTTGGCTCTGCTCTAGCTGACTGCTGCAAAAGTTTTGCGTGCAGCGAGAGATCTGCTCAGTGAAAAATTTGAGTTGCTCCCTCTGCCTCTGGAATCCCCTGATCTGGAAAGATCGAATTTTTTTGCCCCTCACTTAGAAAATCAAACCTCCACAAGTGATTCGGCCTCCTGGCAAAATGACTGCGCTGCCCTTGGGAATTTTGACCTGCTACCCACAATGAGCAGCAAAATTCCTTCTCTTTTCGCCTCTAAACTCTCTGGCTGATCAACTGCGCTCTTATACCATGTGAAAATTCCAAACTGGAATCCTATTGCAGCAACTGGAAATTATTCTCCTAATTGTTAATTTAATTTAACAATTTATTTACTGTTTGCTATAGCAAATATTGAATAAATCACACTGCAATCTACACAAATAAAATTGCAGAAGAATAAACGCTAGAAGAAATGCTAGCACACACACACAAAAATAACACAGTTATTTTTGGACAAAAGTCCCCGGAAAAACCCAACTTGGGAAAACGGGTGCAGCAACTGAGGGTTTTATTATTAAGCAACAGTAAAATATTTTGAGTACAATCTGGATGCTGAATACTGGCAATCCTGTAAAGAAAATACTGGCAAAAATCTAGTAAGGAATTTTCCTCACCCCACAAGCAAATCCGAGCTCTGACCACAGCTCCAAGTGAGTCGTCCAAACTGCCTCTGCGCAGCCACTGCGTCACCCTAGCGCAATCCCTTCTGCACTTAGTCTGAATCAGCCTCTCCTCAAGCCGTCTAGTCTGCTGCTCTCTGGGAAAATGTCTCTCCTGGCCTCCAGAACCTCTGTCCAACTTCTAGCACTGAAACTCGTCTTTCCCCAGTAGAATCGAAACCGCCTCTAGAGGCTTCTACGTTGCCCCAGCGTCAGCCTCTTTGTGGTTCTTCTGCCTCTTTGCAAATGCACTCACTGGATCTGGAAATCTTCCTCCGACTTCACTGTCTCTGCCCCTCTCTCACTGCTTTGATCTCTAGCTCTCTCTCCAACAATTGACTGCTGCTACTCCTAAAATCAATCTGCTACAAAATCGAACCTCTCAAGTGTCTTCTCCATCACGACATCGACCTTCTCTTATAATCCTCTGTTGGAGCACCAGTGGCTAAGATTAAAACATAATCAATGGCTAGGATCATCTCTGGATCGATCCGTGTGAGTTTCTAGTTGATTCTCGCCTTGACTTAATTAATACTGATTAATTAACCATATCCCCTAAGTTTAGACTTGGGAAATATTTAAAAACACGTTAATAATCTAATTAAGTCATTTCTAGGAGGAATTTCCAGAAAAGATTTATGGGTTTTGGAGATCTCATGTATTCTAGCCTCTCCACAAAATTTTGTGGCTAGAACACATCCATTGCTACAAAAACTAACAGACATCATGGCTATCATTTCTCTGGTTGATTCTCTAAACAAGGAAGAACTAAAAGGAAGCTTTATTTCATAAATATGCACATACTCAGGCAATAAATTTGATACTTGTTACCCCTCTTTCAGCCGAGGTACCTATAGATTCATGCACCATTGTAAGCCCAAGGTCACAAGTTAAAAGCCATGGAACAACCATGTGAGGCCTTGTAGGCATCCTAGACCTTGTGTCACATTGAGTCAATCTTGCTTTGGTTGGACCATGCCTTGTCCCTTTGAGTTTGCAGCACGTTTCTTTCGTCCCTAGCAGGATTGGAGGGCTTAAGGTAAGCTTATATGTGGACTCATCATTTTGTGGGAGCCTTGTAGTGTAGGGGTGATCACCAGTGTAGGGGCCAATCTAACCCATGTCAGGTGCACCTATGTCTTTCCACATGATTGAGTCTATCCAGTTTGTACGTGGTCTTGGCTTTGGTGTTGTATCCCTTAGATGTTTCTCATATATAGCAGTCTCATAGTCAGTGACAATTTCACACTTCCCAATGTAGTTCACGTTTCCCAAGGCAAAGTGGTCCCGGAAGTCAAAAAGTCAACAGGGTCCCAGACTGCAGAGCTCAGTGAGAGGATGACATGCCACGTGGAATTTCCATTTGGTGAAGGCATTCTCAAGATATGGCTGGTCAAATAACAATGTTATAGGTTTTCTAGGGGCAGAACAGGGTGAGCGTTGCATAGATTTTCACATGCATTTGTCAAAAGTGGTCTACTCACTGAGAGGAACAAAACCCATGTCTCAAAAAAAAAATCCACCTCATAAAAACTTTTACATCCTACACAAGCAGAAGAGTGTCCCAAGACAACTAATTGTTGAGCTGTGTGAGGCTAACATGTTTTCAACTAGAGAAAATCTAATGTCTTAGTTTGGACTTTTGCATCATATTGTAGACCATTACAGTTGACAGATTTGCTGATGCAGTTGAAAAGGGAAAATTATCTTTGTCAAGATCCCCGACTAAATATATTACGGGTTTTTTTATCTTCAAACTGAAATGACAATGCATCTATATTTAGTAAATAGAATCACCTTCCGAAAACTATCTTATTAATCAGCAAAGTTATTTATAGCAAGATTAATATAAGCATCACATCAATGTGTGAATTTAAGTTCTTACAGCTTACAGTAACTTACTTATATCCATTGCATGACAGGCGATAAGCAAAGTCTCTTGTCCCAGAATCTTCAAATCCAAATACATCACTTAGAAGAAGTACTGCAGCTCCATTATTGTTTTTCATAGCCTTTAATAGATAAGCATTGAAACTGTCTTGTTCTCCTAAAACCAGCTCAACACCATTAACTAGTTCACAGACTTCATCAATGTCTCCTTCAGACTGCACTTGGTTTCCCAGAACGCATTTTACTACACATTTTGCAGAGGATGCGTATTTTAACTGATTTTGTATAAAATTGTTCTGCAGGACGACTGCAAAAATCTTTCATCAGAAGAGGCAAACTCCTAAATTTCCATTAAGGATGCTTTTCAGTAAAAGACAAAAATTTAAACATGTCGGAAAATGAATTAAAGTATTCCTCAAAACAAATTAATTACATTTCTAATGTTTATTTAAGGTATTTGCAGATTACCTCCATCTATAACTGCACATTAATTGCCACTATTTTAAGTCAATCCAGGGAAATTGCAAAATAGTTTGCATTCTAGGCATCACAATTATGAGAAGTTGGGAGACTGATAACACATGATTGCATTTTATCAAAAATCTTAGTGCTTAAACCACTACATCATTTACACATATAGTCACAGCTGTAGACACTATTCCTTGTTGAAATACAATAACATTGTGAATGTATTTGGCTATTTTAAAAACAACATAATTGTGATTTCCAAACAAAGAAACCCACTGGCAACTCCAACTGAACCCACGTCAACCAAAAGATACAATACAAGATGCAATAGCCAAGGTGAGACAATCTTTGTTCCCGAACCTGAGTTATTATATCAACAAAGAAAACATGGAGTTAAAGTTAGGGAACTAAATCATCTTACATCTTTAGAAGCACTTCTTGCATTAGGAGTCTTATTTGTTCAACCTGAAATAAATACAATGGATACACCTTGGTTGACCGATATCTATAAGCCATTTGATTTCTCAAATATCACTGATCAACCCCATGACCTCCCAGATTCATTTAAAGAGCTTCCAACATTTAGTGGACATCATTCTATAAGTGCTAAAGAACATTGGGATAAATTCATTGGAAGTTTGAATCCATTGACTGTTACTAGTTTAGACTTCATATTTAAGTTGCTTTTCTCTTTCTTTGATTAGTGATGCATCTATGTGGTTTGAGAGCCTTCTAGATAATAGCATTAGTAATTATCAACAATTGCATGATGAGCTTTCTGATAGGTGGGCAGAAAAGAAAGATGTTAGGTTTTTGTTGAATGCATTAACAGAAAAACAAAAAGAAAATGAAACTATAGATGAATTCAATGTCAGATTTGATAGGGTAGTGCAAGAATTCCACATACATAAACCCCTAATCAAGCTATCTTAACATATTATCTTAATGTGTTCCATCGTACTTTTAGTTTCTTTCTTAATCAATCTAAACCGAACAATATTAATGAAACTGAAGAAAAAGCTAAAGGCATAGATAATAGTTGGCTATTGTCTGGAAAGCCTGATGTCATTTTACTTTCTAAGACGAGCTAAATCTAAATCAAAGAGTAAACCCCCAACATCAACAAGTTCCCCTGATCCTATGACTCATTACCCAGCAGTTAAAAGAACTTCAAATGTCCATAGCTCAATCCCAAAGTGCGATAAGACAATACCAATCGGCCATGCAAAGTAGCCTCATTCAATTGGAAAGAAGTCAATAGTTTCAACCACAGCGGAATAATTTTCAGCCAAGGGAGTTATACAAACCTACTTTTCCAAATAAAAAGCTCCCTAATCTTTTAGAATCCATCAATGTTGTTAACCAACTAAATGCTTACTTATGTAGAGTGTGCAACTCTTTCCAGGCAAAGGCTACTTGTGTAATTTTTACGGAAGCTTGCAAAGCAAAAAATCCTGAGGAACCCAATTTTCTAGACACTCACCCTGTCATCATATTTAGGGATTGGTGAGTTGTTTGAGGAACCAAAATCTCAAGAAAGAGAATTTGAAGTTGGTAGAGCTATGCAACTTTTTGGAAAGATGCTTGTTACCCCCAAAAATGGGTAACCGTATAAGAGAAAACTTTTCTCCTGTTTTGGATAGCCAACCAGCAGCCCTACACATTGCTCATTAGTGATGATATGCCACATTCCTTCGCCATCTGCACTGGTCATGCACCTCTCACTATCTGGCATTCCTCTCGAATAAAAGTGTCTTGAATAAAGGTGGGCTACCACTCAACAAGTACTTTGACCATTTTGCAATCGAGTGCTTTTACTAAAAATTTTAGGGCATTTTAACATGACTAAAGGGGTGATCTGAATGATTGACTGATCATGATTATAAACTTGTCCTCTCACCTTACCAAGGGGGTTAGTCTTTAGCCTTGTTGCCTCAAAATCTAGCACGTCTTGTAAGGGGAGCTCACAAGAAAAAAGCTAGACCATGACAACACTATGAAGTGTGGCCCATTGTCACCACAACCACCACCTCCTACTCTTTAGTGGATTTGCACCACAAGGGAGGCTTCCCTATGTAGCTCACCTAATGGAGATATCAAGTCTAAGGCTTGGAGGTGACAAGGCTAGGCTTAGGATAGGTACTCAACTTAAGAACGAAGCTTAAACTAGCTTATACAAGGCAAAGAGTACCCTCGAAAAGGCCTATCTAGGGCACAAGTAATCTAGGGTTTATGAATAGGCAAGGTTAACAAGCTTGCCTAGGTGCACAAGGCCAAGAAAAGGCTTGAATAGATGAATATGATCAATTTTAGGAACAACAAACCATCAACAAGCCCCAAGTTGAAGCCTAGGGCTAGATTAGGGTTTGCCAGGGGTAAAAATTGCCTAAGGCTTATAAAGTCGTCCCTAAAATGGAAGAATTAGCCATCAGAAAAGGATAATTTTGAGGCGAGGTCTTACCAACCACGTGTTGAATCCTTCCACAAGCCAATTCATGCACCCTAGTTGAATATCAACCGTAACCCTAGCCTAGCGAATTTCCTTCCGAAAATTTGAGGGAAGAGAGAGAGATTAGGTTTTGGGAAAATTTATGATGTGATCACCAATGTGGAAGAGGTCAATGCCTGATCTTGGGTGATGGAGTCTAGAGGGAGATTCACTTATGAAAAATCAAACCCTAGAATGGAGTAAGGGAATATGAAAAACCCTAGTGTCATACCCTAGCTATCATTTTAGAGGGAACAAAGTCATTGAGAAGAGCATAACATGAAGGATCACTCAAGGGATTGTCACACAAGACTTACAAGGGTAATGCATACAATACCATTGCCAAGATTTCATAGAAAAATATTCAATAAAAACTATCACATAGAAACCCTAACAATATGAGTACAATAATTTGGATGCCAAACTGGAAATCCAATCTGAGAGAATCACTGGCAAAATTATTGCGAGGATTTTTCCTCACCCCACAGCTGATTTCAGCTCCCGAAATTGGCTTCTCAACAATTTGCACTTCCTTTTGCGTCAGCCTCTGCACAGTGCTTGCACAGGCCTAGTTGTTGTTGCCTCCGAAAACTCCTGAAATCTACAACTCTACTTCTCTCTAGCCCTAGAACTGGTTCATTGGTCCTCTTGATCGAAATCCCACCCACTAGCTACTTAATCGACTGTTCCTCCAACTATATCGAACTGCTCTGTTGTTGTTGCCTGCACAAACTTGCACTCTCTCAATCTTACTCTTTCGGCACTGGAAACATCCACCGGAACACTGCCTCACTCCGCTGCCACTTACTACACAATATCTAGCTCAAATCCTCCTTTCAAATCACTCTGCTATTGGAAAATCGATATGCCTAGATCACTGAGTGTCTGCACTGGTGTGTTCTCCATCTACCCATCAACTTCTTATAATCTTTTGTTGGACCTCCAACGGCCAAGATTAAAACTTAATCAAGGGCCCAGATTATTTTTCAGTGGATCCGTGTGACTTTTTAGATAATTCACACCTTATCTAAGTTTAGACATAGGAAATATTTAAAAATAGGCTAATAATCTAATTGAGACACTTCTAGGTGGAATTTCCAGAAACAATTTTTGGGTTCTGGAGAACTCATGTGCTTTAGCCTCTCCACAAAGTTTCGAGACTAGAACACCCCCGATGCTACACAAACTAACAGTAGGGTGAGCGTAGAAAGTCATGGGCCTCCACCATAGCAGAGAGCACTTCATGGATCCCCAACACCATTTAGTGATTGCTCGTGTTCCACCTTTTTGGATGAGGATGATGCACCTGAATCAATATGCCCAGTCGGCTTCACACTTGTACCACACACTTGGCAGAGGTTCCAGGATCCAGATGAATATGTGTCTCACCGCGGGAGACAAAGGGAGGGCTTATGTCATCATTCTGGCCCTTGCAGATGGTTTACAGGCATTATTGATCCACTTGGAGACACATGAGGATGTCATTGTGCCCCCACACCCACTTGGGGACAACACATGTGACTTGCTTGGATATCAAGGGGCCAACCCCTTGGACACTTTGTTTGGAGCCTTTTCTCTCAACTTGGCACACTTTGGGCTCCACTAGGCCCTCTCAATGGCCCAACAACTCATCATGTTTACTATTTAGCCCTCTTGAGAGGCTTATTTTTCTATTTTAGAGCTATCTTGGTGGGCTTGTCACCAAGTTATATCATTATTGTACATTATTTTATTATTTGGGGCTAAATTAGGCAAATTAGGCTAACTGAATCCCCTATTGGATTGTATAAATAGATGATACAGTCGTTCATTCCTCTCATCATCACTTGGATTGGATTAGTAGCTCTTTAATGAATTTCACATTTCCTTTTGGAGGACGAGTTTGGTTTCATGGATGAATTTTGATGTTTGGATACTATTCTCTTGGTCTTAGAGCTTCAAATTTGTCTTGATTTGATGATTGGATATACTCATTGTACATGTAAGTGCTCTTTTTCATGTCTATTCTTTACATTTTTCTTGTCACATGAATAATGTATGGGATTTTCGCTATCCAGATCTGAAATTTGCCCTAATTTATGTGAAATTGTGGAAGTTTTGGACTTTTGAAGTGTTGTATATATTACATGTGCCATGTATGATGAATCAATGTTCCTAGAGGTTTAATTTCATTGAATACACCTTGATAGGTCATCAATTCTTGCACATCGAAGTATAAAATCCTTTGGTCGCTGCTATGCCCTAATTTTCCATGCAAAGTTGCCTAAAGGTCTCCTTGATCGAATTAAGTCTCTACAAATCACAGAATCACCTTGACTCCATCTCTCCCAAAGGCAAGGCACTGATCTACCCATTGGTGGTCACCTAAAGGAATATTTTGCTCGCCTTTTTCTTCTCCTTTTAGGCCTAACCCTAGTAGGTCATGTTGACTACTGGAGTAGCACCTGATGATTTGGTGAAGACTCCATGCCCAAGGATGATCCAGAGGACACTTGTACCATCAGATGTCATCAGTCAACAGAGTTTTTTAACTCTCCTTCTATCTTCTCATCATAATTCTTCTTTGTACCCAGATTCCACACCCTACGGGGAATTGTAATAAGTGATGCTAGTATGATGTTTCTTGAA
>APFE030723765.1:187394-204327 GCA_000404065.3 Pinus taeda
TTTTTTTTATCCGGTGAATTATCCCTTTCGTTTCCTTTCTTTTTCAGAGGGGGATAATTCTCTGGATTTTTTCACTCGGGCACACCCCAAAGCCGAGGTGACGGTTTGAAGATTGAGCCCCTGACACATCTTAGTGTCTAGGGTCGATGTATATTACCATACTAGATCACACGAAAAGTTTTGTGGAATTTGGCTAGGTCTGAGTAGGATTTTTTAATAGTTAAAAATTTCCCGCAAAAAGGGATTTTTTAATTATTTTTTATGTAAAGGCATAAATAAGTGGCCTTAGGAGATGTCTGGGGCGCGTATGACCAGTCGAAATTCATCCTCAGAGGCCCAGCATTCTCCTAGAGCCTACTTTGGGGGTCAAAAAATGACCCACAGTCCCTCAAAAGGCGATTTTTTCAAGTGACAGTGGCAAAAATGAAGAAAAAATTCAAAAAAATGAATAATTGGAAAAATTTATAAATTTTTCCGAAGTCAAAATAAGTCAAATTTTGACGTGGAAATTAAGCAGAAGATCAAGGGTGATGTGGCAAGCAATGTGGGGCCCACCACATAAAGTTTCAGGCTCAAGTCAAAGTTTCAACAGAAAAGTCAAAGTCAAAGAAAGTCAAAGCAAGTCAAAGGACAGTCAAAGTGGGCCCACGTGAGTTCATAAGGCAATGGAATTCTTTTTTTTAATTCAAAGGTTGAAGAAATTAAAATATGTATAAAGTAAATGAGTGGGTATGGACCCCACACTCAGCCATCCATTTGCTCTACGTATGACTCAAGCAGCCAACCGAAAAAGTCCGTACGGGAATATTAAATGCTCAGCCACCAAAGAAAACGCTCAGCATTACGTGGGCACTCAGCATGTTACACAGGTCAGCAAACTTGGCAAGTTTAACGCTGTCCCACTCAGCAATATTCCAGCAGTTTAAAATATACGCATGTTTTCAGCTACAATATTTAACGTGGGCATGAACAGCTATCACGTGGGCAGCATATAACGTGTTTCAAACAGCAGTTTACCCGTACAGCAAGTTACACTCAGCTTAATACGCAGATTTAAAGGCAGTTACGTGAGCTGGACAGCATATTTGACGTGGGCAGCAAGTTTAAACATGTATATCTCAGGCAGTTAGACAGCAGTTTTGCACAGGCAGTTATCTCCAGTTCAAAGGCAGCCAATAAACAGCGTTTAACGCAGATTTTTGAGGCAGTCAAACAGCAGTTTAAACATTGACAGCCAAGCTACAGCAATTCGTGGTCAGCACATCAGTTAACGTGGACACCTACAGCAGTCATAGCAGCCACTTGTCATTCCTTTTTTTCATTGGGATCTTCACCCGATTGCCACTTGTCATTGGAATTTGCCTTGGGATTGTCTCCCATTTTCCTATTTATATGAGCCTTGGGCTCTTATTGTAATATCATAGAACGAGCTATTGGGCTGGCGGAGACTCTGCCGGATTGTGTACTCAGCATTCACATTAATAAATAAAAGTCTTTGGGGTTACTAGCTTCTCTTGTGGTGCATGCTTTGGTACATGAGGTATACCTGTGTCGTTTGACATTCATTTAATTTTCATTTGCTATCTAGTTGTTTTTCATTTTGCCTGAAGGCACTATTGTCTAGGGAGGAGAGATTTGCAGCTATCTCAAATCTCTTCTGGGCTTGGTATATTTTGTACACTTGTTGTAGCTTGTCCATTCTCGGTTGAATGACAAGCTCAACTTGGTCTCTATATGCCAAGTCTCTTTTTGCACTAACAATTCGTTTGCAAGTGTTTTCTGTGTTTTCAAGGGACAGGTTGCCAGCTCTATTGGAGGGCGAGGACTTCTTCGGCGGGAATAGTCACCTCCAAGGATACCAAGGGTCCCACAAGGTGTTCAAGCCAGCAAGCTCATAAGACATCAAAAAGATTTACTCAAGAGGGAGTTTCTTGAGCTCTTAGCTTAGTTTCTATTTTGAAAAGTTAAAACAAATTTTCTCCTTTCATTTAAAAGCATTTGTTTTCATTCTGAGCATAAAAAGAAATACAAATAAAAATCTTTTCATTTCTAAAAGAGCAACGTTTTTTTTAGGCACTGGTCATTTATGTGTTTCATGCTTATCGTATGGTTAATGGCTATTGCTTATATCATGTTTTGCTTATAGATCTTAGATTAACAATCTTATTTAACTCTAATAATTCTCCTAGAACTTTACATCTTAGCTTTTAGTTTAACTTTCCATTTAGGGACCACCCCCCTAAGCTAAACTAGGAGATAGCTAAAACGGAGAGAGTTGGGATCAGTGTGACAGCCCCTTCTCTGAGTTCCCTGCCACCAACCACACCTTGTGGGGTTGAAGGCTTTTCTCGCTAACTGGTAGGTAGGTTCGGGCGGTAGGGTCAACAGGTCACCTATGGCATCAAGCGAATTTCTTTGTAGCCATCCAAAGCCCTTGATTTTTGGTCCACTTCTGCATTGGGATCTTCTCTAGAGGTCCTCCAAGTTTGAGGCAAATCCAATGGTGGAATCTCAACATAGAGCAAGCCCTACCCATAAGAACAATTCTTTCCCTAGGTTGGTTTGGGTTAGTATCCTCACTTGGTTCATTACATTCAAATCTCAAAAGAAAATTAGTCTTTTGATCCTATTCTCTTCCCTATTAGGTCAAGACCGTCTTTCGTTGATCAACTCCATACCCTTGACCTAGTTTGGGTCCTGTTACCCACCACTTCGTGGGTGATATCCCTAGGAGAAAAAAATTATGCAAGACGGTCCTCAACCGGCAACCCCTTGCAACCACCAACTAGCTCGTTGTGTCATTTTTCTGCCACCTGAGCCAACCATGTGGTCCCTCGCCCATTTGTCATGATCATATGTTTGAAGGTGGGCCTCCCGAACCTAAAGGTATGCCTTTTCATTTGGTAATTGAGTATTGTAGTTTGCTTATCATGGATACTTTTGGGCATGGATTAATGGGGGGGTTCGGCGGAAAGAGTAGGCTACGTTTGTGCTCCTGTCCCCTAGACCTCCTTTTGATGTTAACCTTGGACCTTAGTCCCGTGGGATCTCTTTTACTGACCCTTGGGCTTTAGGGATGGTACTACATGGGAAACACTGATTTTGGTTGCGTGGTCCCGCTCCCTCATCCACATATATCACTCCCCTTCCACTCATTATAACCCCATTCATCATTTCTCCCACCTGGGTCCACATAAGATTAGCCTTCCCCCTCCCCTTGTCCACACCTTGGGTCAGGCCTAGAATGATGCCTCGGAGGTTGATGCAGCTAAAAGCATAATTGGCCACATTCAACAGGGAAATGCACCACAAAATGCAAAAGATGGCCGGGACGAACACATTTAGCATGTGGGCAAAAGCCAACACATGAGCTCTACCACATTACCATGGCCACCACCTTGGTTCCTATAGCCCCTAGATGAGCCTCCTTTATCATTCAGGAACCCATGATTGTCCCAACTCCTGGTGGACAATGAACTACCCTGCCCTAAAGGGGGTATCCACTACTCTACCTTACACATCATGCTCTTATCCCTTGAGCCCCGAGCAGTTAATCAAAGAAAAATCATAAAAGGCAAAAGGCATATAAAGAAGGGTGGAAAAATCAAGGTCGGGGCACCTCATGTACCATGATTGCTCCCTCCTAGACATTATATACCCAAGTGTGGGCTTCCCTTTTACTAGCTACCTTTGTACCCCAACATGTGGCTCAGGGCTATCCCTTTCACTCCCTACTCCATTCATCTCTCTATCACATGTCACCACCCTTTAAAGGATGTACATTGGACATGCCATCCCCTTTCAAGGTAAAAACCACCCAATAGAGTACTTGGTTAACCCCATTTGGAGCGTGGAGACATCAGCACATGCCAAAGCCCATTATGGAAGGGTGTGCCATTATGACCTGTTGTCTATGATTTGTAAGCTCTTTACCTCAATTTCATTAAATGACTTGTCGTATTGGAAAGTTAGGGGATGCATTGGATCTTATGCGCAATTGCAGATGGTCTCCATTTTGGGTTTGGTCTCCCTAAATAGGGTCCTAACCCTCCAGAGGGCTACATTGGCACATGTAGGGTGTGTGTAGAGAGCCATGGGCCTCCACAGCAGTAGACAACACTCCATGGATCCCCAGAGATGTTTAGAGATTGCTCGAGATTCACCTATTGAACGAGGAAGATGCACCTGGTTCACCATGCCCAGTCAGCCCCATAGTTGTACCATGCACTTGGCAGATGACCCAGGACTTGTATGTGCGAAAATTCCAAAATTGGAACTTACAACAACTGTTATTATTTCTCCTAATTGTTAATTAATTTAACAATTTATCTACTACGGAAAATATCGAAACAAACACACTGCAACCTTCACAAAAAAATACTGCGGAAAAATAATGCATTGAAAACTGAGAAATTTTAGCACACACATAAAATATGAGACAATTATTTTTGGACAAATGTCCTCGGAAAAACCCAACTTGGGAAAACCGGTGCAACAATGAGGGTTTTTATTATTATCCAGCAGTGAAAACCTGAGTACAATTTGGATGCCCGAAACTAGCAATCCACAGTAAGAAATTCTGGGCAAAATTATTGAAGGGAATTTATCCTTCCTCCACTAGCAATCCCGACACAACCTGCCTTCAGAAACTCAACCCTCTAACCATCTGCATAGTCTGCTTGACGTCAAGCCTCCAACCAATCTCTGATGAAATTGTTTTGCTTCCAACCAGTCTCTGATAAACTCGTTTTGCCTCCAACTGCTAAGGAAATCATTTCTCCGGCCTCCTGGAACCTCTAGAACTAAGAACAATTTCTCTACAGCGAATCGAACTGCCCTCTCTGAAGCTACTGTGTAGTGCTCTGTTGCCTCGCTAGATAACTCAGCCCTCTTGTTGCTGGCTCTCTGGATCTAGAAATCTTCCTCCAGATGACTGTCCCTGCCCCTCACTCACTGCTTCGATCTCTAACTCTATCCAGCAACTGACAGTTGCTACTCAGGAAATCAATCTGCCAAGAAATCGAAATGCTCAAGTGTCTCAAGTGAGTTCTCCACCACCACATCGATCTCCTCTTATAATCCTCTGTTGGAGCATCGACGGCTAAGATTAAAACATAATCGATGACTAGGATCATCTCTGGATCGTTCCATGTGAGTTTCTAGAATATTCTCGCCTTGACTTAATTAATACTAATTAATTAACTAGTTTTCCTAAGTTTAGACTTTGCATAAACATCAAAAAACTGGTTAATAATCTAATTAAGTCACTTCTAAGAGGAATTTCCATAAACAATTTCTGGAATCTGGAGATCTCATGTATTTTAGCCTCTCCACCAAATTTTGTAGCTAGAACACATCTGGTGTTAGTTTTTGTAGCATCGGATGTGTTCTAGCCTTGAAATTTGTGGAGAGGCTAAAATACATGAGATCTCCAAAACCCAGAAATCGTTTCTGGAAATTCTGCCTAGAAATGACTTAATTAGATTATTAACCAGTTTTTAAATATTTTCTGTCTAAACTTAGAGAATATGTCTAATTAACCAGTATTAATTAAGTCAAGGCGTGAATCATCTAGAAACTCACACAAATCGATCCAGAGATAATCTTAGCCATTGATTAAGTTTTAATCTTGGCCGTTGGTGCTCCAACAGAGGATTGTAAGAGGAGATCGATGTGGTGATGGAAAAGATACTTGAGAAGTTCTATTTCTGAGCAGATCGATTTCCAACATAGCAGCAATCAATTGTCGGAGAGAGAGCTAGAGATCAAAAGATTTCCAGATCCGGAGAGACAGCGGCAAGAGAGCCAAGTTATCCCAGAGAGGCTGTGGCAAGAGAGCCAAGTTATCCCAGAGAGGCAGTGCAAAGGCTTTGCGTAGTAGCTTCAGCAAGGCAGATCAATTTGCTGGTGATAAAAATCGTTCTCAGTTCCAGAGGTCGAGCAGAGGTTCCAGAAGGCCAGAGAGATGATTTGCTCAGCAACTGGAGGCAGAACAACTTCATCAAAGGCTGGTTGGAGACTTGACGTCTAGCAGTCTACGCAGTACAACACAGAGGCCGACACATAGGGTCAGAGAGCCGAGTTTTCTAAAGGCAAGTCATGCCAGAGATTGCCTATGGGGGAAGGGAAATTCCCTTCATTATTTTGCCCAGATTTTCTTCTTGTGGATTGCTAGTTTTAGGCATCCAGATTGTACTTAGATTTTTCACTACTGCATAATAATAAAACCCTCATTTGTTGCACCGGTTTTCTCAAGTTGGGTTTTTCTAGAGACTTTTGTTCAAAAATAACCGTGTTATTTTTATGTGTGTGCTAGCATTTCTCAGCTTCCAGCGTTTTATTTTCTTCCGCGCTATTTTATTTTTGAAGGTTGCAGTGCAATTTATTCAGTATTTGTCGTAGCACACAACAAATAAATTGTTAAATAAAATTAACAATTAGGGGAATAATTTCCAGTGGTTGTAATAGGATTCTAGTTTGGAATTTTCACATCTGACGCTACAAAAACTAACACTCCCTCTTAGTGAGGAATGTGTTCTAGTGCTGCACACCCTGCCACAACACTCTGTCTCTGTATCATCTCTTGTCATGTTGTTGATGTCTAGCCATACTGCCCACCAACCACTGCGCAACTCTGATACGTTGCATCTGTGTTGCTGCTGACACTGCCATATTGTTGCCAACACTGCATTTGCACTACAACTCCCTCTCATTTGTTGTTGCTACAACTACAACATCTGCAACTGAATAGCATCCAAAATACTCAATCAATTGTGTTCAGTATGATGCATCTGTCTCCCGAGTCTCTGACTGCTACTAGCATCTACACTGTCACTGAAGGATTTGAGTTGCTGCTGACTCTACACTGCGCTCCCCAGCATCTGACTGCTACTAGTCTCTGCAACTGTCACTTGGGCTCTAACTGCATCAACTACCACTGATCCATCCTACTAATAGATATTGTGGGCCCCTGTAGCAAGGTATTCATCCATGACATGGACTCCTCAAGGACCCTGCCTAATCTCTATAGCTCTTTGGGCTACAGCACCAAATCCCCCCACCTCACTTGTGGAGGTATATCTGCAAACATCGCAAAGTCTTCCTTCAATCTGGACAATTTGTTTGAAAAGAAGACTGACTTGCAAATCATACTTGGAGATAATGCCACCAATCTCGTGAAAGGAATAGGTACCATCACTCTTCACTTGAATCAAGGTCAAACCATCCATCTACAAGAAGTATTGTATGTGCCCGATTTGAAGAAGAACCTGGTATCTATTTCTGCAATGGAAGATAAAGGCTTCAAGGTAGCATCATTGATGTTGTTACTGCTTAAACTAGCAAGGGACCTAAGGGGAATCCCTAAAGGGCAAATGTTAGACCAAGGGCAACAAATGGAGTCTTAGCCCATTGTCACCGCAGCTAAGGCTCCCTTCTATTTACAAACTTTCACCGATGGGAGGAGACCCGATATGTATGGAGTCACTAATGAATGATAAGCCAATGGGTATAAGTGACCCAAACCCTTTCCGAGAAGGTTTTGAAGAATGGGACTTGCTTACTTTCTAAACAAGGTACTATGTGCTTCTAGGGAAAGCAGGGGGATTTTGGGGGTTAGGTGTATGAGAATAGACTTTGAAAAGAGTTTCCCACACCCTAAATCCTTGTTAAAGTTGGTATCCTGGATGGCTCTTTAAGAATAGTCCCTTGAAGGAGTGGGACCACACGGGACCAAGTGGGCCCGGTCTAGGGTATGAGGAAGGTATGGAACAATGTTTTTAAAACCGTTTTTAAAAACCGGTTACCGGTCAAACCGGCCGGTTAGCAAGGCTGCCGGTCCGAACAAGCCAAAAAACCCGGTTTGATAGGGCATCTCGCCTTTTTTTAGCCCTAACCGGTGAAAACCGGTTGGTTTAGGACGGAACCGGCCGGTTTGTATCAAACCGACCGGTTCCGTCCTAAATCGGCCGGTTTTACGCACGCCCACCGAAACATGCAAAAACGCGGATTTTGACTGTGGTTTAGGGGTTTTGGGGGGGAGGTAAAGGTGTTTTCCCTCCAAAAACACCCTCTCCAAGCTATAAGAGACCCCTCTCACTCTCATTTGTCTCACACAACTGATTTGGAGTGTTTGTGAGTGTTTGTGAGCTTGGAGAGTGTTGAGTTTTTGCTGAACTAGTCATCTTGGAGTTGGGATTAGAGCTATTTTAGAGATAGTGTGTAGCTGCCAGTGGAGTTGCCATCTTCAAGAGGAGGCTAAGGAAGCTAGTTTGCATTTCCAGGTAGTCATCATGCCTCCAAACGCCGGAGATACTGCATGGGCTCATTGTGATATGATTGATGGCAAAATGATCTGCAAATATTGCCAAAAATCCATTCAAGGAGGAGGTATTAACAAGTTCAAGCAACACTTGGCTGGGATAGGAGACCATGTAAAGCCATGCGAAGCACCAAATGAAATAATAGGGCATATTAGGGCAGAATACCTTCAGAAGTTTGAGACTCAAGTCACTGAACCAATAGAGAAGTTTTTGACTACAAAGTTTGGGAGTCGAGACTCAACCAACTGAGTTTGATCATGATGACTCATGAGAAGTTTCAAGTGATAATGTTGATCACTATTATAGTATTATCATATATGTAGACTGGAGTCTTGTAGTAGGCCACTAGCCCCATAGTTTGTAGGCTTTGCTTTTGCACTCTAGAGGCCATTTAGAGCCTCATTGCTTATGTATTTTGTTGCTGATATGTATTGCACTCGGTGCCATTTTGATACATTCACCTTTACATGGTATATAAATGAGCAATCTTTGCATATTTTGTCTCTATTGGCTTGGAATCATGGTTTTAAATCTAAAAAATAGTTTTTTTCATTAAAAAATAATTATTTAATGTATTTTTCTAAAACCGGTTCGTTTAGACCAAACCAGTCCCGG
Source organism: Pinus taeda (assembly GCA_000404065.3). Lineage (NCBI taxonomy): Eukaryota > Viridiplantae > Streptophyta > Pinopsida > Pinales > Pinaceae > Pinus > Pinus taeda. The sequence continues at coordinate 196,331 of APFE030723765.1, forward strand.
TTAGATCGGTTCCGATCGGTAAACCGGTTCATTAGGTGGACCGGTCCGGTCATCGGTTCCGATTTTAAAAACATTGGTATGGAATAATCAATGATTTTCTTACCCTAGACAAGGTGGGAAGGAACAAAGAAAGTACTTGACTCAATGATGTTGTTTGACCCTGGGAAGTGTTAGCCTTGGGGATGGCAGGACAAGTTTTGGTCTTGGAGCTAGGGCTTGGCTTTTCTCCCAACTCCATCATCAGAATGTCTTCAAATCTGGAGGAGGGCCAGAAGAGAGGCCAATGCAGAAGACCCTAGAAGATCAAAAATTTTCAATGGCTAACTTGCCGGGAAAATGATGCCCTAGGCACCCCACTCTGGCTAGACTTGGGAGAAGGTGAAAGAATAGGAGTTTGGTGACCACCCTTGGTAGATCAGTCCCTTAGTAGTTGGGAGAATGGAGTATATGTTGATTATGTCTAAGATTTCTTGGTTTCTAGTCAAGGAGGCCTCAAAATTACTTCACAAACCATCTAGGTCAAGTGAAAGCAATCTTGCAACTTTTATACTTCAAATGTATAAGAAAAATGGCTTGTCAAGGTCAAATTTTACCTCTGGGAAATTCCAACAAGGGCCAATGCATGGAGATAACGTTATGATAGAGACAATCCCACAATATTAAGCAACAATTTGCATGCAACAATTAGCCTTAAACAACGAAAATCCCATCCAGCATCTGTGACAAAAAGTAATAAAGAATAGCATCAAAACAATGCAGTAGAGTATATCCAACCATTCACAGATGACAATATCGAAGCTCAAAGAGAAGATAAACCAATAATAACCATACATCAAAATTCATCCATAAATGCTCCAATTCATTCTCTAGCAAAAAGTATGAAATTCTCTAAAGAAGAGAGAGAGATCCAATCCAAAGTGATGATGAGAAATGATCTCACCTCACTTGTATTTATACACATCTAAGGAGATCGAATTAGCCTCCTTGGCCTACATAAGCCCCAAAAATAAAATAATGTGCTAATAATACAACTTTTGGTGACAAGCCCACCAAACTAGCTCATGAATGAAAAGATAAGCCTCTCAAGAGGTCAAATAATAATCTATGCATGTTGTAGGGCCCTCTAAGAGTCCATGGGTGCCATAATGAAGAATAGGACCCTCAAAAGCAGTGAACAAGGGGTTGGCCCCTTGTAATGACCTGTGCTGCTCCAAATGGCATGAGGGGGCACACAAGTGTCTGCATGGGTGTCCAAACAAATCGAAGATGCATGTAGGTCGCTCTCAAGGGCTAGGACGATGGTGTAGGTGATGCCACATCATCGTGGAAGTCCTGGATCATCTGCCAAGTGTATGGTGTAGATCTGAGGCCAGTTGGGCATAATGAATCAGGTGCATCCTCCTCGTCCAGTAAGTAAACCATGAGCAATCTCTTAATGGTTGAGGATCCATGAAGTGCAATCTACTGTTGTGGAGGCCCATGGCTCTCAATGCTCACCCTATATGTGCCAATGTAGCCCTCTGGAGGGTTAGGACCCCGTATAGGGAGACCAAACCCAAATGGAAACCATCTGCAATCCTGCATAAGATCCAATGCGTCCCCTAGGATTCCAATACAACAAGTCATTAGAGGAGTAAATGAGCTCACCTAATCATGGACCACAGGTGGGGACTTCATAATGGCCTGCACTTTCATAATGGGCTTTGGGTGTGGCAATGTCTCCTAAGCTCCTAATGGGGTTAATCAAGTACCCTATTAGGTGGTTTTTGCCTCTAAAGGGGATAATATAGTCAAGGTACATCCATCAAAAGGTGGTGGTATGTGGCAGGTAAGTGAATGAGGTAGGGAATGAGAGGGGGTAGCCTTGGGTCACATGCTAGGGCATAGGGGCAGCTAATAAGAGCGAAGCCCACACTTGTGTTTATAAGGTGTAGGAAGAAGCAATTGTGGTACATGAGGTGCCTCAGCCTTGATTTTTCCACCCTTCCTTATATACCTCTCGCCTTTTTATAATTTTCTTTGATTAATTACTCTGGGCTCAAGGGGTTAGAGCACAATGTATAAAATATAGCAGTGAATTCCCCCCTTTAAGGTAGGGTAGTTCATCGCCCTCCAGGGGTTGGAACAATCATGGGTTCCTATATGATGAGGAAGGCTCATAGAACCTTTTGGAACCAAGGTGATGGCCATGATGATTGGGTAGAGCTTCATGTAATGGCTTTTGCCCACGTGCTAAATGTTTTTGTCCCGGCCATCTTTTGCATTTTGTGGTACTTTTCCTGTTGAATGTGGCCATATATGATTTTGACTTTCTTTTTAGCTGCATCAACCTCCGGGTTTCATTCTAAGCCATGACCCAAGGTATGGGCAAGGGGAAGGGGTGAGTTGACCCTATGTGGACCCGATGGAGGAATGTGGACCCAGGTGGGAGAAGTGATGGATGGGGTAATAACGAATGGAAAGGAGTAATATAAGTGGATAAGGGAGCAGGACCACGCAACCAAAATCGGGGTTTCCCATGAAATACCATCCTGAAACCAAGTGGTCAGTAAAAGAGATCCCACGGGACTAGAATCCAAGGTGAAGTCCTAAAAGGGGTCTAGGGGACAAAAGCACAGACCTAGCCCATTCTTTCCACCGAATCCCCCCATTAATCCATACCCAGAAGTGTCCATGATAAGAAAACTACAAGACTCAATTTCAGAATGACAAGGCATACCTTTAGCTTTGTGAGGCCCACCTTCAAACATATGATCATGGCAGATGTGCGAGGGACCACATGGCCAGCTCAGGGCGTGAAGAAATGGCACAGTGAGCTAGCTGATTGCTGCAAGGGGTTGTTGGCTGCCGACTGAGGACCATCTTAGAGACAAAATTTCTCCTAGGGATATTATCCACAAAATGGTCGGTAACAAATATAAAGGTACATCTTTGGCAAAAAAACCCTAAAGGCATTTACACTTGGATTTAGGGTTGATGATCTTTATCAAGTTGGAGGAAGTCCTTTGGGAGCCATGTCTTGCGACACTATTCTTCAATCTGAATTGTGGCACCAAAGATTTTCCCACCTTCATTACAAAGCCTTACCTAGGATTAGGAAGATGGTCACAGGGATGCCCGATTTCAACATGAAACATGAAGGTTTTTGTCAGGGTTGTGCAGCTGGGAAACTAACAAGGGGACCATTCCCTTCAAGCAAAAGTCAAACTTTTGATATTTTTCAACTAGTCCATTCTGACCTATCTGGTATGTTTCCCTTAACATCATTAAGAGGATACTTATATTATGTTATTTTTGTGGATGACTTCTCTCGCAAAACATCGATCTATTTCTTGAAGAAGAAGGATAAGTATTCAAATGGTTTCGTGCTTTCAAAGCCTTGGTGGAGAATCAAACAGCGAAGAAGATCAAAATATTGAGGATCGAATATGAATCAAATGAATTCAATGACTATTGTAGAGAAGCTAGCATTAAGAGGGAGACAACCGTTGCATACACTCCCGAGCAAAATGGAGTTGCTGAAAGAAAGAATTGAAGGATCATGGAAGCCACCCATGCCATGCTTCATGATCTAGGCTTACCGAAGTTCATATCGGGAGAAGCTGCAAATACCATTGTATATGTTCAAAATAGGTGTCCACATCAAGCATTGGATTTCAAGACACCTAAAAAAGTTTTCACTGGTAAGAAACCTGATGTTTCTCATTTCAGAATATTTGGTTGTCTCATATATTTTCATGTGCCTAAAGAGAAGAGAAACAAGTTGGGGGCATGCAGAAAGAAAGGAACTTTTGTGGGCTATAGTGAAAACTCAAAGGCATATAGAATCTATGTGCTTGGTCAATGAGATGTGGAAGTAAGCCATGATGTTACATTTGATGAAGACATTTCTCTTGGGAAAGCCAGAGATCTCCCCATTCTAGGAAGAGAAAACGATGATGCTACAAGAAAGAAGGAAGAACCTTCGTCCGAAGAGCCTATGCCTGATGTTGAAGGTCCAATGGATCCCATTGATCCACCTCCTAGTGATCCATCTTCCTCAAGGAAAAGACCATTGTGGCTCAAAGACACTCTTGAAGATGCTAAGAAGCATATTGCTCAAAGAGGGACATTTCGTGAAAGTAAGAAGCCCTCCAGGTATCAAGGATACCTTGCTGCCATGAGTACCATTGTTCAATCTGAGCCTTGTACATTCGAAGAAGCCGAGAAACGACAAGTATGGAAGGATGTGATGAATGAGGAGTACGAATCCATCATGAAGAATGATGTCTGGGATGTGGTTCCTAGACCCAAGGACAAATTTGTGGTCACCTCTAAATGGCTTTATAGAATCAAACATGGAGCTAATGGAAGTGCTAAAAAATACAAGGCCATGTTCGTTGCTCAAGGCTTCTCTCAAAAAGAAGGGGTGGACTATGATGAGATATTTGCACCAATTGCCCGATATACACAATCCGTTCAATTATAGCTCTTGTTGCCTCTCAAGGATGGAGCCTACACCAAATGGATGTTAAGACTGCTTTCTTGCATGGCTCGCTTAAGGAGGAAGTCTACTTGGAATAACCTGAGGGGTTTGAAGTGCAGGATCGAAGGACACATGTATGCAAGATGAAGAAAGCCCTCTTTGGGTTGAAGCAAGCCCCCAGGGCTTGGTATGAGAGGATTGATAGTTATCTTATGAAGATGGGATTTACAAGGAGCGATGGTGACCCTAACCTATATTTCAAAGTTGAGAATGACAGGCCTCTCATTCTGGTCCTTTATGTGGATGATCTCTTTCTGACAGGTGCAGACCTTCTCATTTGTCATTGCAAGAGGAAGTTGGCTTCTGAGTTCGAGATGAAAGACCTAGGACTGATGCACTACTTCCTAGGCGTGGAGGTCTGGCAAAAGCCAAGTGAGATTTTCCTTTCTCAAGGAAAATACATTGTGAAGTTGCTTGAAAGATGTGGGATGGTGGATTGCAAGTTTGTGCCTACTCCGATGAACTCAACTTCAAGAAGCTATGTGGAAGTGTTGTTGGGCTCATTTTGGCAAACCCTTCCGAATATAGACAACTTGTGGGGGGCCTGATGTTCTTGCTAAACTCCTGTCCTGACATATGCTTTGCTGTGAACATGTTGAGTCAATTTATGGTCGAGCCTCATCACATACATTGGATTGCTACTAAGAATCTCTTAAGATATCTCCCAGGCACAATCCATTATGGACTAAGATACACTGTCAGGAATTTGAGGATGCATGGATATACAGATGCTGACTGGGCTAGCAATGTGGTGGATTGTAAGAGCACGTCTGGATGTTGCTTCTCATTGGGATTTGCTTTAATTTCTTGGATAAGCAGAAAGCAGAAATCGGTTGCACTAAGCACCGCCGAGGCCGAATACATTGCAGCTGGTATGCCCTGTTGTGAAGTTGTTTAGTTGAGGAAGCTCTTCAGTGAGCTATTTGAGCACATATTGGATACCATCATGATATTCTGCGACAACCAAAGTGGGATTCGCCTTTCAGAGAATCCCGTGTTCCACGATCGCTCCAAGCACATTGATATCAAGTACCACTTTATCCTCCGAACAGTACAACAAAGAGCAATAACGCTCCAACACATCAGGACTGATGAGCAAGTCGCAGATATCCTCAAAAAGCCTTGGGCAAGGTCAAATTCTTAACCCTCCAAGAGAGACTTGGAGTTGTGGAAAGACCCTCCCATGAGGGTCCCACTTGAGTTGGACACTGAGCTCTGGGAGCTCCTAGGGGCTTGGGGTACTTCTTGGAGCTATGAGCGACCATAGGGTGAGTGGCTCACCTTCCCCTATGTGGTGCACTATGTACAGGGTGAGTGGTTCACCTTCCCCTGTGATACCCCATGGTGACGTGTGTAGGATGAGTGGTTCACCTTCCCCTACTAGACACGTGTAGGGTGAGTGGTTCACCTTCCCCTACAATTGACATATGCATAGGATGAGTGGTTCACCTTTTCCTATGCATATGAGCAAGATGAGTGGTTCACCTTCTCCTGCTAATGCCCAGCATAGATCCTACCCATGAAGTCTAGGACTCATGGGAAGTACCCTCATCTGGCCAATGAGTTGGGAAACGTGGATAGGGACCATAGCACTACTGATGGACGCATCGTGTACTCTCATACTCCCTATGTCTAGGATGCATGGTGTTTAACAACTTGATCTGGGATCATTTGAGGTTCTACCTTTGGACTGACTTTTGTTAAATGGTAAGGTCTTGTGAGTCACTCTCGATCGATTCTTCTTCATTATTACTTCATGGTTCAGCAGAGCAGAGATGAGATGTCAGAGATGGTACATGATGGCATGATGACGACAAATGGATTGGTAGGTGCAATTCTCCCTAGTTGAGAGGGAGTGTTAAAATTGGTAACTAGGGCCGAATTCCACCTTGGGACAGCTCATTTGATGGTGATGATGATTGTATTGGATTCCTCTTTTCAAGAGGTCCAAGATTGATATAAAGGTCATCTCATTCAGACAAGAAAAAGTGTGATTTTGATTTTATGCCCACTCATGTGCAAAATGATCAGGTTGGCTTCATCACTATGTAGGCTCAAGAAGCCCAATGGATGTGTCTCTTCACCCACAACGAAGTGTATAAATACAAGAGACCTCACAGCTCATTTGGACATCCATCACTCACACATTCTTCTCTCTCTCTTCAGCTTGGGAAGCCCCTCTCTCTCACACACATGCGGCTAGGAGAACAGAATTTCTGAGCAGAAATTACAAGCCAAATTTCAGATAGTTTGACCAGCATTGACCAGCGTTGACCGAGGTGATTTTGACCAGATTTGACTATGGTTTTTTGGGCAAAATTTCGATTTTCTTAGGCCGCATTAACTAGCATAGAAATAGAGGTTTTCTAGGTTGTTTAACCACATAGTTGACCATAGGTTGACCGAGTTTGACCAGAGCTTTTGTCACTGTTTGAGGTTGATTTTGAGGCCGAGTTTGATAGCCTTTGACCGAGCTTCAAAGGGGGTGTTTGACTATTGTTTTGACCAGCATTGACTTTCTAGTTAGGGCAGAAGTTTGACTATAGTTGACTGCAGAATTTGACAAGGCTTATTTGACTTAGTATTAGGCAATTCCATTGACTTTTGTACTCTCTCTGCTGAACTATTGAATAATAATAAGAAGACTTGATCAAAGGGTTTTTCCCTAGCATCCGCCCAATCTGGTATCCTCTTGTCTTGGCCTGTCTTCCACATTTTGTTTTATGTTCTATCTGCATTTATTGTCAATGTGATTAATGGTTTATGTGATTGTTACTGGAAATAATTGGAAATTGTTATTAGGTTGCTAATGGAACATTGAAGTAAATTGTGGTAAGCATAGAACATACCATTGTTAACTAAAATTAACAATTGCAGACCTAGATCAAGTTGTTGGAGCTCTTTGAGGACATTTTTGTGGAGTTTGACTTGGCATCTTGTGGATTGCCTTGGGTTGTCATCTTGTTGGTCAGTTTGTCTATGATCTTGACTTTGATGTCTCTCTTGTTGAATGGATTCTATAAGGAAAGGATTGTTGGGTTTTTCCCCCATGTGTGTTTTCCCAGGGTAAATTCTTGTTTTTTTGTGTGGTTGTCTCTTTATGATCCTCTAGCATTTTTATTTTGTTGAAGTTATTTGTGTAATTGTTTTATGATGGATAATAAATGTAAGAAAAGATCTATCTAAAAAAATCATAAGAAACAATTATCACTTTAGAGGACTATTAAATTTTCAACAGCAAGGACCTTGGAAACCCTACTAGTTTAGGAGGTAACAAGACCCTTTAAGAGTGAAAGTATAGGAAGAAATAGAGAAAGTTGGGGTAATGAGAAGGCCAATCTATTAGTTTGTGTAGCTTGGATAGGTGTTCTAGTCTTAAGTGGTGTCAATGAGGCCAGGGCAATGTTACTTGGGAGCGGGAGCGGAAGCGGGGAGCGGGAGCGGAAGCGGGAGCGGGAGCGACCATTTTCAG
>APFE030723765.1:208372-224696 GCA_000404065.3 Pinus taeda
AGACGTATTTGGAATATACCTATTTGTCATTGAATATCTTGTCGTTTTGATTAGCTGTATCTCCCAAGAGAGTAATATTCCAAATTACCTTTATAATTGGCTTGTTTTTGAATTCTTCAAGCGATAAAAGAAACCATTTACTGAACAGTTGTTCTTTAGAAGATGTTGTAATAGAGGAGGGGAGACTCATTTCTGTAATCGAAGAACACTGGAAAGGAAGTTTCGTTGTTTACAAAACAATAGTCACATCTTGAAGGATCATTAATTCCTTTCTCACCAGGTTCTCCCTTGTTAAAAGTGTCTCATTTGGCCAGACATTAAAAGTCAAGTTTGGAGATGGAATAGCTCAATTCGATCTTGTTTCATTTGATTTCTAGAGAGAGGAAGGATCTGCTCCTTCCAAGAAGTTTGAGGTATCCTTCTTTAACATTCTATTTTCTTGATTGGGTGCCATGTTTTACTTATTCATTTCTTATTGGAGCTTTCCCTTTCAGGACCTGGGTCAGAAAGGTCCAAAGGGTGTTCAGAGTATTAAGAAGGGAAATGGGATAGATCCACTTCGTTTAAAGGGGAAGAATGTGAATCAGCCCAGGAGGATATATGTGCCAAAAATGAAGGATTAGGATTGTTAACTTTATACCATCTTCTAAATGGAGAGAATTCCAGATCCGATATTTGAAGGGTTTCCAAGGACGTGGTTTTCCAAATCTTTCCACAAGAGCCATCCTTTGGCTGTAAAGTTAGATAGTTGTATATTTATAATTTATTTCAAGCTCATGGCATAGCTAGACACTAAAACGATGTATGAGACCCACTTGTTTGTAAGACAAAAAACCCTCTCCACATAACATTTGCATTATTTAATTTACAATAGTGTATTTCTAGACTAACTTTGATTGTGACATTTTCCTTGTTTAGTTTACAGTTGTATACATACCCTAACTTTCTAGAATAACTCCTATTGTACTTGTATTTATGTTTGCTAATGGTGTCCCATGCAAATCTCCTTTTACATTTTAGTAAAAAGAATGTTCACATATTTGTGTGGAGATGATGCTAGGTACCAGTTCTGACTTCTTAATCAAAGGGATACTTTCATACTTGCGAAATGCTTCCAACACATTATATTATCGTGCAAAGTTGTTGTTTATGGTTGACGAATATTTGTCCAATGCATTTCCATTTTAATAAAAACAACAAAACAAAACTCACAAAACCTTCATTGAATTCACATGCATATGATGGGTGTAGAGCCATCACATGCATGTCATAACATATAGTTTGAGTTGGATGTACTAATTATAAGTAGTGTATTTTATCTTTTAATCCAAACGATAAAGTTTCATAACGTAAGGACATATCAACCTTGGAAAATTCAGGGAAAGGTGAGCCATAATGGTCGAGATGGAAAGAAAGTGAGAACTCTTGTGCCAAGCCAAACCCTTTAGATTTTTCCCCTGACACAATGGTAAAAGCCATGAAACTAATAAGTGACTAAAATGGTGGATGTGTGGAGTAATTGAAGGTTGGTTACGAAGGTTTAACAATTGGAATTTTCATGAATAAAAATAGTATAAATTTCAATTGAATTTGTCAATATACTCTAAGCCATGTGTAAGGCTTTCATCTTGAATGGCTTTAGGTACTTTTGTTGCAATATTATTTTGGTGTGTTTCTTTTAAACTATCGTGAATTAGTAATTTTTTGGAGTAATATGGATGAGGCCTTGTATCAAACTTATCGGCTGCCATTATAACACCAATAGTTTATCCAACAATGCAAAAACTGGATATACCAATAATTTATGACTTAGCAAGGGTTGAGATTTCCTTTGTAATGAGGGTGCCTAGCCTTCTAGCCTTATCACAACAGGTGAAACATGCCCCTTTGGAATTGAACCTAGGTGGATAAGAGAATAACCTATGCTCCCAACCACTTGAGCTACTAAGGGGGGACAATAAACTTTTTGGTTATTGATTGGCACATATGGACATGACAAAAGGTTGATAGCTAAAAATAGTTAGTTTATAGGTACCCTTGCATGATGGCAAGGTGCACCATGGACATGTTTGTTGCCCTTTGTCAAACTTGGCACGTTGCAAATTTGTGTAGCTCCCATTAGTTAGGCCTACTAAGAGAAGCTCGGAAGGGCACTTGGAGAATTGTAAGTATGATGCATGATGAAAAATATTGGCATAAAGAAATTGATTAGCTTTTATAGACTTGTGATACTAGGATACATGTAGATTCCAAGAGTTGGGCATTTTCTATTTTAGGGTTGCAATGGATGGGTAGAAGTGCCCTAAGGCATAAGCATCCAAGAGTATAGTTGTACAATGCACTAGTTGCGTTAACATCCATTTGGCACACATCCATTGGATGAACTTCTTGTGTGTACCATTGTTAAGCACACTTGGGTGCGATGGGCACATTTGTTGGGTGTGTGGAACCTCAGGCCCAATGTGATAAAGATGTTGGATAGTTGATGGAACAAGAATGAAGGGGGCAGATGTACCATTGGCCACACATTTGTTAGACACACATCGACTGGAAAAACTTGTTGGGTGTACCTTTGCTAGCTATGCTTGGGCACCTTCAACACAACTCCATTGGATGTCAGATAGTGGATGGACAAGAAGGGTTAGAGACTAATAGGCACGCATATGTTAGACATGCTTATTGGGTGCACCCTTGCCATGTGTGCTTGGGTGCCTTGGGCACACTTGTTAGGTGTGTTGTGACTTAAGCACAACACCATTAGATGTTGGACAATTTGAAATCAAGTAATGAAAGGGGTGAAATGCACCATTGATATGTGGACACTTGAGTCCACTTAGGCACAGAGAGGCTTGTAATATGCCAAAGGAGGATGCAAGTGTGAGACAAGTCTTGTATAAGTAGTGGACACCTCAAAGTTGCTAAGGCATCATCCATTGATCATTTAGCAAGAGCGTAAATGAGCTCGATTATCATGCTAAGTTCAAGGTTGGCATGGTAGGGTGAAACTGCACTAAGTGAGAAGAAAAAGAAGACAAGAATTACAAGAGGCAATCTTTCAGTTGTTTTAAGGGTTTGGATTGTAAAAGTCTATTGGCTAGTAGTTAAGGCAATACTTTCTTTGACTCATTTATAGTGGTATACATACCCTAGCTTTCTAGAATAACTCCTATTGTACTTGTATTTATGTTTTCTAATGGCGTCCCATGCAAATATCTTGTTACATTTTAGTAAAACGAATGTCCATATTTGTGTGGAGATGATGCTAGGTACCAATTCTGACTTCTTAATCAAAGGGATAATTTAATACTTGCGAAATGATTCCAACACATTATATTATCATGCAAAGTTGTTGTTTATGGTTGACGAGTATTCATGCAATGCATTTCCATTTAAAAATGACATCAAAACATAACTCACAAAACATTCATTGAATTCACATGCATATGCCGGGTGTAGAGCCATCACATGCATTTCATAACATATAGTTTGAGTGGGATGTACTAATTATAAGTAGTGTCTTTTATCTTTTAATCCAAACGATAAAGTTTCATAATGTAAGGACATATCAACCTTGGAAAATTCAGGGAAATGTGAGCCATAATAGTCGATATGGAAAGAAAGTGAGGACTCTCGTGCCAAGCTAAACCCTTTAGATTGTTCCCCTGACACAATGGTAAAGGCCATGAAACTAATAAGTGACTAAAATGGTGGATGTGTGGAGTAATTGAAGGTTGGTTACGAAGGTTTAACAATTGGAATTTTCACGAATAAAAAGAGTAGTATAAAATTCAATTGAATTTTTCAATATACTCTAAGCCATGTGTAAGGCTTTCATCTTGAATGGCTTTAGGTACTTTTGTTGCAAGATTATTTTGGTGTGTTTTTTTTTAAACTATCGTGAATTAGTAATTTGTTGGAATGATATGGATGAGGCCTTGGATCAAACTTATCGACTGGAATGATAGATGTGTGGTAAAATCATATAAGTGCATAAAATCTCCACAAAATGACCAGAATCCTTTTGTTATGATTTGTCTTCATTGCTGCCAATATGATCTATGAACAGACAATGATAACACTGATAGTGTTCAGCTACATTGTGCTCAATAATTAACCATGTACTCAGGTCCTGCTGTGTGCCTTCTTTGTATAAATGATCAAAATTGTGTTCCTCTCCCTGTATATATGGAGAAAAGATATATAACAAATTTGAGCTTTAATCATTATTGTGTCATCCAATAGATTTCTGAATGTGTGTGTGTGACATTGAGATGTTCGATTGAACCAGTCTATGACTGTTTTGGAATCATTGAATACCTGTAGGTCCCAACACCCTTTTTCAAGGGAAAAGAGGAGTATAATATTTAAGTTGTATAATGCTGGAAAATTATTTGTTCCAAGACCAAAACCAAACTTCATCTTATAAAAATTCTCATTACTTAGGTAAAGAACAGATAAAAACTTGGTGTGCCTAGGACATAGTGGTGTTATTTCTTGCTCGTATTTGCTGATTTAATAGTATTCCACCACTATTAACTTCATTACATAACTGTTTGTTTAGTAGTATATTACAACAATGACTTTTTAAAGGAAAAGGATTATGGTTTGTTTGAACGTCATAAGTTGGAAGGAAATTTAGTTTTGAATTAGAAAAATGGAATATATTTTTTGGATCAAATATAGGTCCACTGCTTGATCATTAAAAGAAAGAGGTCATGATAATAAGAAATGATTTGGACACAATGAATTACAGAACTCTCCGGCTCAAAAACATGTTTGCATATTCAATTTTGTCTACATCAGAGAAAAACGAATTAGTAACATTAATTTTTCTTTGAATATTTATGGAATCATTTCAGAGATTCTAACTGAAAATTGCATGTACTTATCTTGCTCAATTAATTACATGGAAACCAAGGGGAATACATAGTTTGTTGGCTTCTCGAAATTGGCTGCCTTTTCCCCTAGAATAGTATGTTGACAATTGAAGATTACTATGAAGCTATATTCCGTGTTATTTTCACGATTTAAAAAGTCTTGTCTTATTCCTTTTTAGTTTCTTGTTGTCATATCACGTTGGCAATACTTTCCTCAACCCATTAGATTTTTACCAACCAATTTTATTGTTGAAATGTCACTACTTAAAGATAACTAGAGGAAACAATACAATTACAAAAGTAGAGCATGATACATTCTTAGTAGAAATTGCTAGCTCTATTATGTTTGATTAAGTTGGATTGTTGGGGCCTTAATTTTAATTTTGTAAAGGTTTTGATCTATTTTGGCTGACCAAGGAACAAGGAGGAAACAGGTGGCAGCAATGGTTAGCTTGCGGGGAAGTCAGTTGGACAGCAAGGCAAGAACAGGGAGTCGCGGAAGGGTTGCAGCAAAGTGGCAGCGGAAGACAAAGGTAGCTGAGCGGGCAGGAAGGAGGAGGAGCAGTCGAGGGAAGGAACAGCCGAGGAGGAATTGGCACTCCAGGCGGTAGAGAGAAATATAAAAGGAGAGGGCCAGTAATGGAAGAGGGGTTGGTTGGTGAGGCTGTTGAGGTTGGTGTCGCAGAGAGGATAGCGGTTGTAGCAGTCTGATACCAGGAGACAGGAGTTCAATTGAGCAAGACCTTTGGGACTGAGAAAAAGCCCATGAGTCTGTACACAGGTATTCCTTATATTTACTTGCAGCGAATGCCGAGATGTATTTTATTGTTTTACTATTGAATTAATAGAAAGAAAAGTCTAGATTGGTTGCAAAGTATAATGTGTATAAACATACATGACATGGTGACCTATTTAAAATTTTGTAACATCCTGTCAGATGCATGCATTTAGTAGTTTATGTGTAATAGATGGTATGTTGTTATCTCTACTATGTGTGTAATGTTATATATCTGTTAGCTGTCGATGCTTCGGTTGATGCTCCCTTGAATCCATGATGAACCCTTCTTATTCTAGTCATGGAACGCCTTGGGTGAGACTCCTTACCCCTTAGGTAAGATGAAAATGTTGGCGTCGACCTAAAATACAATGAACCATTGTTGGCTCCCCGCGCTTGAACCCAGGGCCTTCCCCTGATGACTCTTTCGTGCCAATGAATGGTTCCGTTATTGGGACCTGAAGTTACAAGAACTAGTTCAGAACATGGTGTCGAGGATATTCAAGAAGGAGATCAGGGATTGGTGGAATCATAAGATAGATTAGTTTGTAGCGAAGCAAGTTATCCACAGGAATCAACCAATCGACAAGGTGAGTGAAGGGATTTTATATGCCGATGGTATCAATGACCAATATGAGATATTCTGGTGCAAGTTTCCAGAAGACCTATACAATTGGTTAAGAATACTGAACGGGAAAAATCGGTCAGGGAGGTCGATGAAAGTTCACCACAGTTGGACTCCCTAAGATCTCATACTGCTTCAACAGTTAGACAATGATCAGACTAGAGCAATCGACTTTTGGGTAAAGACCACGGTGGAGGGATATATAGTTGAGTTTGCTACCGAGAGTTATCAATCCTTCTCAAAGGTAGAAGTGGTGTTTGGGTCTGGGTTAAGAGGAAGGTTGATGAGGGAAGTGCCAATGTGTATTAAGATATTTATGGTAGAAGAAGGACTACTGCCCTTGCCCACCGCGGATATGGTAGCGTAAAACCCTAGTACCAGGGGAAGGAGCTAGGGGGGGAATGTTGTCGGGGCAGCGCTGTTGGGCTATGGCATGGCAATCCACACGGGCTCTTCTGAGTTTTTTTTTGAAAAATCCTTGTGTCAAACATCATCCTTCATTGGCCCTGATATTTGCCTCCTTGTTTGAGTTGCGGAGGATTTGAAAAAAGGAGGAGGAGGTAAAAAAAACCAGTAGACCCCGCAGCCTCTGGAGAGTATTATTGAGCGCCGAATTGCTAAAGTGATCCTTGGAGTTTATTGTCTTTATCAAGAGCTCTGAGTCCCCGAAGACCTGAAGAGCTTTGTGTCCATGCTCCTGTGCAATCTGGTAGCCTTTAAGAAGCCCAAGAATTTCGGCCTGATTGTTTGTGCTCTGTCCTAGTCCCCAGCTATAGCTATCTATTTCGAAGTTGTTCTGTGAGTAGACTGCTCCACCTACACCAGAGATCCCTGGATTTATTTTATAGGTGCCATCGAAGAAAACGATTGCCTTTCCCTGCTTCCTCCACCACGTTTGGAACTCTGGATCTAGTGTTATAATGCGCCAAGCAAGATTGGATGTGGGGTGAGCAGGTACCTTCTTACTGTCCTGAACAAGAAGGGTTCCCAACCAGCTTCATTCTTCAGTTATGAGGGTATCGTCTAACTTGATGGAGTAATTTCCTAGAGCTTCCATCAAGGACGCCTTAGCTCTAGCGACCACTATCAAAGGAGAGGACGTTACATTGTTGAATATCCAGTTATTTCAGGCGAGCCAGAGCTTCCAGCAAATGAACTTGGGAATGGAGTGCAAATCTGATTCCACAGTGATTGTGCCCTGAGAGTCCTAGGGTATCTTGCAGTGTAGGTGGAGAAGAGATCCACGACTGTGCACTGGAGAGGAGCGGGTGCATTGAGACTGTGACCTAATTATATCATCAATATTATCAATATATTTGATTTATGAGCCAATTATATCATGTGACCTAATTTTTTTTTGTTCTTCTGACTAGCCTTCTTCTCTGATAGCTTTATTAAGATGCTGTTGTTTCTCTTTTATTTCATAGCTCTGCAACACTTCTTGCCAATCATTGCTATCTTTTTCTGGTTTTCTTACTTTTGGTTTTTTGTTGACTTTTTTGTTCTTTACCTCAGAATCTGCTAAAGAAATTCTATTTACACCAACTGCCTTTTTCTTTATATTGCAGATTATTTTATCTTTAGCTATTGTCATTGGGAGGATTGATGTTATGAAGGGCATTCCCAGTATTAGACTACTTGACTGGTCGTAATACTGAATTGTTGAGATCTTTATAATGCTCCCCCCACCTTCATAGGAATATTATCTACATAATGGGTCAAAGTTACATTATCACCAATGGTTTCTGAATTGATGATATTTCTTAATGGTTTCTATGAAGATTTGAACAAACTTGGCCTGGCCAAATTATTTGATCCTCCTGAATCAATGAAGGCGTCTACCCCAACCTAAACTTTTCCTAATCGTAATTCTACTGTTATATACAACAAATCATTTGCTTTGACAATTTTCTTCATCAAATTTGTTTATGCTTCTGAATCATATTGTGGAATAGATTGAAAGCTTGTAGAATAACCAATATTTTTCATTATGGGACAGAAACTTGGAGCTTTTGAGTGAATGTCACTCACCTTTTCCTTTCCTTTGATTTTTTTATATTTCATAGATTCTTCGCTGTCCTCTGATCTTTCTGAGATGTCATCTGTTTCGCTGAAATCTGAAATGTTGGTTTCATCTATGGTTTCCGATTCGTACTCTGTCTCACAATCTGAAGTAAAACAGATATTCATTTTTTTACTTGCCTTGATATCGACTTCTTCCTCTAAATCTTCAGTTTCAGATAAAACATAAACATCAGAGCATTCATCTTCACTATCAACGATATACCAATTATCTATGAAATCATCCATTTCCAGACATTTCTTTAATTTAGATGATGTATTTTTAGGACATTTAGCAGCAATGTGTCCTTTTTTCTTACAGATAAAGCAACATCCATCTTTGACTGGAGCATTTCTTCTTTTGATTTATCTATACTTTGGAAATGGTTTTCTTTGGATTTGCTACTTTCTTTACCCTGTATTTCCCATAGTATCTTTTCTTGTGATGTCGCTTTTTAAGAGGAGTCTGCGGGAGTATTTCTTTACAACAATCTTGTGAGGGTTTAGTAGCATTTTCTTGAGCATTCTTCTACCAACAGAGATATTTCAATTTTTGTTTACAATGATTTATTAGATCTACCCAATAAAGAGCCTGTCACGCGGAATGAGTCGATCTTGCGGACAAGACAAACCTTCCTAGAATCTAATGAAGACCTAATGACAAACAAACCAACCAGACACTATCTTTCTCTAAATGCGCTTTATAAATAATGGCAAACAAATGTGTTTTAAGGCCTACCTCATGTCCAACGCAAGTTTGGAGACGCCTTCGCTCCTTTGATCCAAGTAAGTCCCTTTGTCGCAAACCTGCAAGCACAAACAAGGCAAACGATTAAATAGCACCTGAATATCCAATATTATAAAACATATTTAACATGAAAGTCAAGGAGTCCATGAAACAAATAACATGAGATACTTGTTGAGAAAAATGAGCTTGATTGTATTAATTCAAAAGAGAAGAAACTTACAACCTTTGCCTTGACGCTGTACAAGCTCCTCCCAGGGTCCAACAAGAAGTCTCCTCTACTTTGACAAGCTTCACTCACTTCCTAATGAAGCCAAAAAGGTATGTGATCTCTCCTCTTAAGCTCAAATAGGAAGTCTTGATTTCACTAGCATTTACCCTCAAAAGTTCAGATTCTAACATCTTTGGCCACTGACCCAATGCCTCAATTTATAGTGCAATGGAGATCAGTTACCAGCTCCTTCTTCAAAGGGATAGAATCCTCCTTCAAAGGGATAGCTCCTCCCAACAAGTGATTAGTTCCTCCTATTATGGGATGCATGAACCACTTGGAGCGAACAATCCACATAACAAATGCTTCTAGAAAACTCTAGAATTAACCCATGAGGAGTTTTTTAAGATAAAAATTGCGCCTTTTTACTTTCACAAGGGTACGCACCCTCCCCTTTATATACAAAGCGTATAAGTACGCAGACATCCTGAACAAAAGGTGCGGACCCGCAGGGAAAAGTGAGAGAAAGTGCGGAACCAGAGTTACATTGCTTTTTTGATGTCTTTCTCTCATTTCTAAAGCTTGTTCTTAAGAGCTGAGTTTTGAGACTTGCTTAGGAAGCTGGTATAGGTGGTGATAGACCTACACCGACTGCAAATAATCAAGGTGATGATATTTTTGTGTAACAGATTGCCCCCTAAAGTGCGAAGTTTGTAGTATATGAGGATGATTTTTTTCATTTATCATATAGGAAGAGTGAAGTGCTTTATCATTTCGAGGATCATCTTGCGGAGAGCCCGGTTGGAACCTGTAAAAACATTCAATGCAAAATATATATATGAGTTCATATCATCGCTGAGGTAGGCATTCCCATACTCAGATAAAAACTGACTAAGAGACTGAAAACTGACTAGAAGACTAACTACTGCTCTGATATAGGAATGATTTCGTAACACATCATAAGTACAGACACATGTGGACACAGTATGGACGCAACCATCTGTTTATGAATATTCCATAATATAATGAATACAAAATTCCTCGCAACCTAGATGGTGGAAACTAGATCCACGGTCTTCATTTCTACGTCCCGAAACAGTACGATTCTATCCATGCGATTGAATGTGTCGAAGTCGAACATGGTAGAAACCGCTTGATTACCATTCATTGATGTAAACTGTTAACAAGCATGAGAGAAACCACCAATAATGACAATGGCTCTCAAAGTACTCAGAACAATCCATGAAATGTGATAAGATGTGTTGATGTCGAACATGTCATGGAGTCCTTCGATCGAAATTCAATGATGTAAACTGACGTCAAAGGCGAGAAACCTGCCATTCAGGCATGCATATCTCAAGGTACTGACGATTCCTAGATCATCTTTCTAGATAATGAGTCGAAGTCGATAGAAAGCGATCCGTCGTAGGCAAGCCCATGACATGAAATCATAGATCAAGTTGAAGAAATTTAGTTGCAAAGACTGACTCAGGGATGGTCAAGATGGATGACAGACATTTTGCAGATGAATGGCTTATTTGCACTGACCTCTTGAACACATAACGACAAGAAAGATGGTTTGGTAATGATTGACCCAAAGTTAATACCCAGAAACCGGCTAAAGACTTTCAATATGGTTTGATCAACTGTTAGGTAAAGGATTTCCCAACCCAGGTGAATGAAAGTGTCGTGTTCAAGAGTGGTTATAAAGTATGACAAACAGACTCACTGTTCTCTCTTTTCCCCCACCATTTCTGGCAAGTACCTCTTTATTTTTTACAAGCTTGAGGAGGATAACATATGCTTGATTATAAGCTCACCCTTCGGGTGAGTCCAACTTAGTTTAAATGCGAACTCTAAGAAGGAGTGGTCCGTTCCTATTTGTAGTAGAACAGGTCCTTTACTGTCGAAATTTAACGAGTCCAGTATAGGAGAAACTCGGCGTTTTTCATTTTTAGAGAGTCTGAAAAAGCTAAAGAAGACTCCAGGGTTTGATTTTTTCGTAAATTTGTGTCTCCCAAGCCCGAAAAAGTATAAAATAATACTTGAGGAGAGAACCGCTTGATCTTTTACGACCAAGGAGTACTTTCGTTATTAGTGTCTTTGATCCGAAAAAGTAAAAAAGCGACCAAGGACACGTCGTTTGATAACCAGTATCGAATTTGAAACGACAAAAATCCGGCGATATTTTTATGTTTTTACGGTCGGAAAAGAGCTGTAAATCGACCGTATTTTAATTCCTTTTTAACGAGTTTAAAAGAAAAACTCGGCAATCTTTTCATTTTTTAGGAGTCAGAAAAGGGCTTAAAAGGTGACTCTGGTTGAAAATGATAGATTTCACCTGAATAATCATGTTTTCTTGCACAAAAGCACAAAAATTACTCATACCTACTTGAAAGAGATAAAAATGTCGTAATAATACCTTTTTAAAGTGAAACATAAACAAACTTGAAATTTATTTACTCAAAAAACTTATAAAAAGGGGTTTTTACCATTCATTTTTACCATTTGTGATTTGGGTGAGGAAATAGTGCTTTTGCTCTGAAAACTTCCCGAGAGGATTGCGGAAATCCAACCATCGGAATCGGACGCCGTCTTCACCAGGTAATCCACATCATCCTTCTCTTGTTTTTTAACCGTTTCATTTTTTAATTTGGTCTTTTATTTCATTTTTTAGGAGGGTTTTTAGGCAAAAAACCCGCGCTCAGGGTACGCAGGCTCACCACTGCGAATCTACGGACCCCGACTTTTTCTCCATTGGGAAGAAGCTCGAGGTCCGCACCTTCCATGTGGACAAAGTGCGGTCCCACGCACTGTGTCCAATAGGAAGGGTGGGGGCCCCGCCGCGAGGGTTTTTAACCCAAAAACTCTCAAAAATAGACCAAAGAAAAAACATTCTAGCATTCTAATTGATATTTTGGCTTGATGTATGTAGTACACCATGCTAGATTGGCGTGAACGAGAGCATGAGGATGTGGATGCTGCCGCATGGAATCATCAACCTTCGCTTGATGCTTTGAGGGTGTGCGGACTGTACAAATACTGGGCCATTCCTGGCATGAGGGCTCAGGTGGATTTCTTGCAGTGGATGGTTGACAGATGGAGCGTCAGGACAGTGTTTTTTCATTGGTGGCCACCAGTCTCGAGATCTAGCGGCGAATATATCTTTTGATGGTGCCTAAGAGAGGCGTTTGACTTGACCCTGTTCGAGGCTGGGGGGGTGGCCGTCCATCGATAGTCTCCGATTAGAGTACTGCAACAGCCAGTCTAGAGACAAAGGGATAGACATAAAGACCATATCCCTTCCTGAGCTCAAGGTGATTGCATTCACTGTTACTAGAATTTGCGGAGCTGCCACATTACATATTGCCACCGGATCCCAGATGCGTATGGAAGTTGATTGCTTTTAGGGCACCGTCTTCAACTTGTGCGATGCTGTGTTGGCCAATGTGAAGGGCCAATTGACTAGGGCCAAGAACGGACGACTGAAGAATTTTGGTTATGGAGCTTTAGTCGTGAGTTTTAGCCTGGAGAGGATTCCTATGCTCATCCCGCAGCACCTTACGGTTAGAGTTGGGCATCCCCGAGAGCCCAGACTGATGCGATGGGTCGCAGTCATGGCCCGTCATCCTGACGAGGGGACCGAGGTCGTCCGGTTCAAACCTGAGTTTTTCCAATGGTTGGAGCACTAGGTTTTTTCTATCCAGGATTTTCCTTATGCTGGGATTGACTTTCGTGGAGACCCAGACATGGCTCTTCCTCCAAGAGAGCAGTGGGACGACTCAGGTAATCATTTTCAACTCTTTCCTAATGTTAATTTTTTTATTATTTTTATATCGTCTCAAAACTGATAGTAATAATTTAAAATGCTGATGTGGGTCCACAGCGACCAGCCGCTCTCCGAACTTTCGAGAGAAAGCAACCAGTTGCACCAGCTCCAGCCCTACAGGACGAATTAGCAGAGACCTTGGCCGAGTTGGAGAGTCACCTAGAGCACTTGATAGGGGACATTCCCGAGACTAGCATAGACGACATCCCTCGTCGGCTTCAGTGCTATGTGATTGGAGTCCCCGGATCTTTTAGGAGGTTCCTTTGTAAGGTGGCTCGTGCAGTTGTTTTGTATCGAGATCATCACCAGTGATGGGATGATCTCTTATGTAGTCACATGTGACATTTTGCTTTTTGTACCTATCATTTTTGCCGATCATCAAGTGTTTTTCAACCTATGATCGAGCACGATGTATTTTTTGACACACTCCTATATATATATGATATCGTTATTACTGGCTTGTCTTGTTAAACATGGTATGGAATGTTTTTAAATTTACTTGTATGATTATCGCACATGTCTACTTAACCCTTGAGAAGCAATTGCATCTGCCAATGTATTTAAAGATCTTGGAATATGCTTATATTCAATATAATCAAGTTCACGTTCCAAGAGACACACTCTCAAAAATAATCTTACTAAAACTGGATTTCTATTGGCATATACTCTATTAAGCTGTAATACAACGAGTTCAGAATCTAACCTCACTATCAAACTCTGAATCCCAAATGAAATAGATTCAGACAATAACTCCACCACTACACTATACTCTGCAGTGTTATTTGTTGTTTGACCGAGGCTTACCCCATGCATAGATACCAACTCGTTAGAGGGCGAATAGATAACCCAAGCTGCGGAAGAAATATTTTGTGTACTACGACAAGCGCCATCAGCGAAACCAATATATGTTTGAAGAGGCGTCGACATCTGCGACATCAAACGTAAAACCAAGATAAGCAGGAATAACGACGGAAAACTCAATCTCTAAGCTAAGTACACTTTTAATCTAAAACACACCAGCTAGAAGAAAAACTATCCTAACTAAAAAATCTCCACACTCGCTTTAAGCATAATATCTCTTCAGGTAAATACCATTTCTGGGTTTACCTAAAGAGACCTCGTCAAAGTCTACCAATTCATAGACCACTTTCGCTAGCTTTCGCTTGACAACAAAAGGACCATGCCACATAGGCACGAATTTTCCAGTGCCCAATTTATCATTTTCTTGATCATACAAAAGGACTAAATCTCCTTCCAAAAAATTTCGAGGGATTACATTTCGATCATACTGAGCCTTAATACGTTTGGCATGAGATTCGATCGCTAATGCAGCATCACGGCGATTCTCATCTAGCTGAGATAAGTATAATAAACATCTTTCCTCTTCGGAAGTAGCTGGAAGTAATTCGATGGCCATTCGCAATGACAGGATTTCACATTCAATAGGTAACATAGCTTCCAAACCATAAACTAGTTGGAAAGGAGTGAACCCTGTTGATGTTTTGACTGAGGTTCAGTATACCCACAGCGCTGAAAATAACATGTTGTGCCAGTTCGACCGATGAATCCGAATGATCCGTCGGATCATGATGACTAAGACTTTGCTAATGGCTTCAACCAGACCATTAGCTTATGGATAATAAGGAGTTGAACTGTCATGACGCAAGCCAAGCTGGTTTGTAAGTTCTGTCATCATAACGTTTCGAAAATGACGCCCATGGTGAGTGATAATTGCTTGTGGAACACCAAACCTAGCAATTATATGATTGAATACGAAAATTGCAGTTGTTTTGCCGTCTGCCTCAAATGTAGGCATCGCCTCGGCCCACTTAGTAAAATAATCTACCGCCAGGATAATTTACGCATGCCCCCCGGCCGAGTGAGGGTTACATGTAATATAATCGATACCCCATTTGGAAAAAGGTCCAACAGAAATTATAGGGTGAAGAGGAGCAGGTGGAACGTGCATCTTTCGATCAAAACTTTGATAATTGTGCCATTTTCGGACTGCAGTAATACAATCTTTAAATAAAGACGGCTAGAAATAGCCAGCGTGCAATATCTTTTGGGCAGTGGCATACCCAGACATATGACCGCCACACGCTCCAGAGTGACAGTCATTTAGGACCCTTTCGGCTTCCTCATGAGTCAAACAACGTCGGAAAATAGAGTCTGCCCCCAGGCGATAAAGAGTATCTCCAATAATTTTGAATTGTTGGGAATGGAATCGAACTTTCCGACAGTTGGATCGTGAAAGATCAAGCCGAAAGGTTTGGGTTTGGAGATAAGTGATGATATCTCCATACCACAGATCTAAAGTGCTGATCAGAAACAAGGGTTTGTCCGCAATGGGCTCCTCCGCCACAGTTTCTGAATCAACACGAGGGAAGTCACACATAAGTTCCGCAAAAACTAAAGATTTCTTTGACTTGGAATTTTCAAATTCCAAATCAAACTCCTGGAAGATGACAATCCATTTGAAGTACTTGCCCCCCAACAATTGTTTGGTCAAAATATAGATCATGGGGTTGCAATCGTAAATGAACGTAGTTTTGCGTAGTAAAATGTAATGACGAAACTGTTGGACAGCTTGAACAGCTGCCAATGTCAATTTCTCCACATGTGAGTATTTTAGCTCAGTTGGATTCAACGTGCGACTAAGGTAATATATCACATGTTCCGTATCGAATTCATCTTCCTGAACTAACACCATTCCAATGGTGGAATAGGAAGCGGCGAGATACAAGCAATAGTCCTGGTTGTAGTTGGGAGGATGCAACAGTGGTGCATGGGTCAACGCATGTTTTAAAGCATCGAAAGATTTCTTAGCTATCTCATCCCAAAAGAATGAAGCATTTTGTTTCAACAACCGGGTAAAACCCTTTGTAATCTTGGCGTAGTTAGGGATAAATCGACGTAAAAAGTTTGCTTTCCCTTGCAAACTTTGGAGTTGACGAAGACTCGAAGGAGGAGGCAATTTGATGATAGCTTCGACCTTCGAAGGATCGACACGAATGTCGGCTTTTGAAACTACAAATCCCAGTAACCGACCCGTTTCGATGCAAAATACGCACTTGTGGGGATTCAACCGAATTCGATAATGCCTACACCTCATGAAAATTTCTCGTAAATGGATAAGGTGGTCAGCTCTATGTAAGGAATGAGCAGGCAAATCATCAAGATAAGGTTGCACAATGTGTT
>APFE030723765.1:240504-257098 GCA_000404065.3 Pinus taeda
AGAAGTCTAATGGTCTTGAACTTGGACAAGAAATATTCAATACAAGAAAAATTATTGGGGTCCAATGTAAGCAACTCATTTTCAATTTGATGGGCTCTAAGTTCATTTTGATTCCAAAAACTTTAGTAAGCTGCTCCATTGCTTTATGACGAGTATAAATTTCTGCAATATGGAATCTAAGATCGGGAGAGATAGACATCCCTATCAACCCACATGCTTGATCTTGTCTATTTTCCCATTTAGTTGCCTTATCTTCATCTTTCGGTTTGGTTTCTTGGCCTGAGGCTATTCTGTAAAGACCTTTACTTCTAAGTAAATCCACAATGTAGGACCACCATTGGAAGTAGTTGGTGCTGTCAAGAATGACTTAGCATGAAATTTCCATTTTAACAAAAACTGAAGCTATATATGCTGGAACTAAGTGTTCCAATGGAAATATCTCGAAAAATTAGGCTGGTTAAAAAAAAAGGGCTCTGAAAACGGCTTCCGGATGAAGACGTTATGGATTTTTGAAAAACAAGTTGATGAAGGTGCCGACGAAGTGCGGGAATGTGCGGAAATGAAAAAAAAACGCCCCTTTTTCAACAAAAAGGAGATTTGAACCCCAAGACCTCTACTCTCATAAATTAGCTTTGAATCAAGTGAGCTATACAAAAAGTTTGAGAGAGAGAGAGAGAGAGAGAAAGAGAGAGGGGGGGGCTTTGTTTTCCTTTGGTCACAGATGCTTTGGATTGCATGCTTGCTTGAGAAAGCTCTTTTTCTCCCTACAAAACAAAAACACAAAACCCAACACAGACATACAAAAAAAAAATCCTTACGGCTTAAAGTTAGCTTTACCCAGAAACTAAATATTTTCCTCAATGTTTCTGATTTTCCGAGATCACACTAAGGTGCAGGGAAAAGAGCATACGCATGAGAAAAAACCTTCCTTTCTGTTTCTGATTTGCCCAGATCGCACAGAGTCGTAGGGCAAAGAGCATACGCAGAAATAAAAGGTATAGATTTGGTAATAAAAGGAGCTAAATAAACCGAAACTGAAATAAACAGAGAGAAAATAATAGTAAACTACAAATAAACATTGTATACCTCCAGATCTAAAAAATGACGTAGCTAGGGCTACCAGAAACCTTTTCGTGTGAAACAAAAGGGGTTCCTCACTGAAACAGATGCTCCCAACACAACAGAGTAGTCCTCTCGGCTTGAAAGCAGTCAGAAACAACCGATCTAGGAGATGGCAGTCGGATGCAGTTCAACTGGCTTCAGATTTGGATCACCAACGGACGCGACCCTCAAATAGCTTTGATACCATGTAGGAATTTACAGGGTAAGTTCCTCAGACAGAACACAAAAGGACACCACTCACAAACAGATCACAATCATACACCAGTATTTTGACGTGGTAAAACCCTCAAAGAGGGAAACAGTCCACGGCCTGAGCCAACGTGGCCACTTCCAGGCAATTATTAATAAAGAATGAAAATTACATAAGCTTCTCTCGTGAACGGTTAACCCCTACAAATGACCCTCCATGCGCTTTAAATAGAATTCATGGAACCAATCGGGTGTCAAGCCACAGATCAAGTGTCGGTATACCGAGGAGAGAATGAACCGTCAAATCACTACATATCGTGACCGTCAGATTGTAAGTTACAAATGTACATAGTAAAGAAACACACTTTACCTAACTCTATACTAGACCAAGTTATACTTAATTATTCCTATGTGTTAGAATATCCTAACAACTACTAGGTTGATATGTAGCCTTGTTGTTCGGCATCTGTGGATTCCTATCATCTTTATTCCTTGCTGATATCAAAGCATCCTTTTGCTGTTTTGAAATGGACAACATGAGCACTTGGGATTGGGAAGCATGATCGATAGAAACTAGGTTGGTTTTTGGGTTTGGAAACGGATCAGTCAACACCACTAAGGTAGTTGAAGTCTTTAAAAATTTTGCAACCTCAGCTCGATGTGGACAATCTCTCGTGAAATGCTTATCATTACATATTAAACATGGATAACGAGGTTTCTATTTTCGAGTAGGGTTTCTAGAAGATTTTTTAGGAGTCGAATCTTCCTATTTCTTCTTTTTGTTTTTCCTTTTCTTCTTGCCCCCTGGTTGCTTCGATTCTTTGCCTTTGTCTAAGGACACAGCATTAACCTCCGAGGCAGGAAGTTTGTCATTTTCTTTTTTACTAGAAACTACAAGGGCTTTACTAGATGGAGCCTTTGTGGTTCGCGTACTTGAGGTGCCAATCACATCGTCACCAACATGAGTGTCCTTGTTTGATTTAGGAGGAGGAGGAACAGAAAATTTTGGTATAGGAGCATCAGGAATTTTGTCATAGAGCATGCTAGACTGAGTATAGATCAAGTCTAGATATTGTGCATGAGCAATGACTTGCTCTTCAGTGACAACTCCTCCCTTGGCCACATCTTCTGTAATAGAAGGTAACAATGATTTAATAAACCATTCAGCTAGAAGCTGATCAACAACATATGTCTTTACCATTCGACGATGACATCGCCACTCATGAATATGATCAGATATGTGAGTAGATGTTGTCTGTTTAAAATTGGTAATGGGATCCATTCCTATTTCGTACCTTATAAGTAACTGAAAATGGGTTAAAAAGGTAGTGGCAAGGGTGCTGAAGTTATCGAATGAAGCTCTAGGCAATTCGATGTACCATTTCGCTTCCGGACTAGTTAGTGTTTGCTGAAAAAGGTGAAGCCTATTTGAATCATCATTGAGGGCGTTGGACGAACACCACAAATGAAAGGTCATTTACCTTTCATTTGTGGTGTTCGTCCAACACCCTCAATGATTCGATGGATCTTCACCTAGATTTTCATTGAATATAGGAATATCTGATGGAAGTTTATGAGGAATCACTTTCCACCATGGAGCGTAAGCAATTGGATCATTTGTTAGCTGATTCAGATCTGGTAACTCTAAAGTTGCTATGAAAGGCAACTGTTGATTTAGGTTTAGCGAAGCATACCTAGGATAAGATGGGATTGCCTAAGCAGTGGGTCTTTGCATACCAACATAATGTATTTGATGCTGATAACTTTGATAAGGTTGATGGGCATAACCATTATAATATGATTGTTGGTAACCATTTCGAACATACGGTTTCCCATTACCCGCAAATCTTTGTTGCTCAGGTCCTCGATAGCTTGCTAGAATTATGGTTATTGATATGATACCAGACATGGTTGTTGGACCATTTTCTGTTGTCCAATACTGGATGTTTGACCAATATGAGGGGTGATAGTACTCATTTGAGCCTGATTTGCTTTAGTTAAGGGGCCACTAATCTATGGTTGTGATTGAGTCACGGAGAAAAAAGTCTATTGTATTACGACCTGTGAGACTTGAGGTTGACATACAACAGGAAACGCTTGTACTTGTGACACCATCACAATAGCCGGTGTAGTGGGAATGTTCGACACAGGTTGATGTTGTTGCATTGGATATACAACTCTTGGCTGTTAAGGCAGTATTTGTACCCAACCACTAGATGCAATTATAGGTTGACCCAAATTTTGTTGTGAACTCTCATATGGTTGTTCTCCTAGAGGGAATAATGAAAAGGCATACT
Source organism: Pinus taeda (assembly GCA_000404065.3). Lineage (NCBI taxonomy): Eukaryota > Viridiplantae > Streptophyta > Pinopsida > Pinales > Pinaceae > Pinus > Pinus taeda. The sequence continues at coordinate 244,113 of APFE030723765.1, forward strand.
GCCCCCCATATAGCGACAATCCAGTGTTCAAATAGTAAATTGGTCTTTGGAGACTAGATTTCCCAAATCGATATTGATGTGAAGGATCAATTTGCTGAGTCTCAACATAAGAAATTCCAGATAAGATTCTGGATGAACAAATAGGAATAGACCATGCTGTTGAAATAGTCCCTAGGTGGACTCCATCTAGCGGTTGAGAACTAGTTGGGACAATTGGTATACCAACGAACATTGTTGGAGTAGCAGCAGGAGGCTCTGCTACTGCTGTATTAGATGAAACAGTCCTAGATGTCGATGGTTGTTCAGACATATTGAGTCTATCCAAAAGATTTCCTAGCGATTCGATAGGAACTCGCGACGAAGGGTGATCAAAAGAACTAACTTCTATGGTACAAGGATATAAGTAGATCCCAGTTCCAAAATGCAATGGGGTACTGGATGGAAGATCCTCTACAATCTCTTCTATAGCAATCAGTCCAGGTGGAAGAGGTAGATCATTAGGTCTGTAAAATATTTCCAATGCTAAAGAAAGTATAGACTCTGTAGCGACAGATACTGGAGGGTGACACCTTCAAAATCAGCCCTAGATGGAGCTGGTTTAGGAATAGAAGTGTTTACCATTACGCTAGGATCAGTTCTAATGTCCTCCTATAACTGCAGAATTTCTTCTATAGAGGCAGGGGTACCATAAATAATTGGAGTAATTGGAGTCTCTGATGATGTTGAAACACAAGTTTCAAATAAACTAGGAGATTTCAACCAAGTTAAATAAGATCACTTGGCCCGGAATGGTTTCGTTTCTGGAGTCAAAGACAGTTGACTCATTAGTCTCAACTCTTGTGGGCACGAGACTTCTAATTGACCACTTCTCTACAAAAGAAACACAGAATTTGGTCACACATACCAAACACTCTTGGAGAGTCGGCATGTTCCAGATTTTCACCTACAGGATGCCCTGTTATGCCACCAGGGTCACCTTTGTGTTCTTTCAAGTGAGCGTGCCAAGATGATTTGGGAAGCACACTATAGTCAAGCTGTTGGGCATTTCGAGGTCGAGAAAATGGTGGTAGTACTACAAAAGTATTTCTATTGGCCAGATCTTCGACAGGATGTTGGGAAGTACATCAGATCATGTACTACCTATGCCATTGCCAAACCGACCATCAAGAAGCAAGGCCTCTATACCCCACTACCTACCCCTAGTCGACCTTGGGAATCCATCTCCATGGATTACATGTCAGGCCTTCCTTCCACTAAGCATGGAAACGACTATGTTTTTGTGGTCGTCGACAGGTTCTCAAAGATGGCCATTATGGTGGCCTGCGAGAAGAATATCATAGCAACAACCACTACTAAACTCTTCTTTGAACAAGTGTGGGTGCACTTTGGGATCCCACAATCTATCATCTTAGATCGAGACAGTCAGTTCCTCAATACATTTTGGTCCAATCTCTGGTCAATGCTTTACACCAAACTCACTAAGACCACAACCTTCCATCCTCAAACTGATGACCAGACAGAAGTTGTCAACGGGATGATTGTACACATTCTGAGCATGTACAACTCAAAGCATCCATGCACATGGGATGAGAGCCTCCCCTATGTTCAGCACAACTATAACCAAGCTCTTCATAGCTTGACTAGCCACATCTCTTTTCAGGTGGGGTTGGGATTCCAACCACTATGCCCCATTGATGTGGCCATGCCACTTGCAGCTACTCACATAGATTCAACTCATGTCTAGCCCAAAACAGACAAGGCAACCAACTTCATTGAGCACATCCAACATATTCGCTAGTAGGTCCATGACATTCTGGAGAAATAAAATTCCAAGTACAAGCAGTGACATGATCAACATCAGGTGCCACACAGGTTTCAGGTGGGTGACAAAGTATGGTTGCATTTGCAAAAGGAACACCTTACTAGAGCCTATCAGAAACTGAGACCACTTCGATAATGTCCTTACACCATTACTAAGTCTATGGGAGATAATGCATTTTAGCTCAGCATTCCCCCATTCCTTGGCCTGCACACAATGTTCAATGTGAACCACCTTTGGCCATACTTTCTACCATTACTAGGCACATCCGACATTGCAGAACAACTCACACCCACAAAATTAAATCCAGATTGCATGGAACAAGCTGCAACTAATCAGATCATGGAAACACAGATCAAGAACACTTGCCAATAGAATATCTAATTGTATCAAGCTGTCAAAGCAGGCCAACTCCTTCACCAGGGCAAGCGGCTCACCAAGGACTAAGTTTAGCAGAAGTTTCCTCATGTCATGGAGGAACTCAAAGCAATGGGGACCATTGCTTCCTAAGGGGGGAGGAATGATCCAAGTGGACATTGGTGGCCACCTACCAAGTCCACTTGGACCCCCACCATTGTTTCTCTCAGCATTTTTAGTTTCCTTAATTGTAGAACAACTTACTATTTTTAGCATTTTTTCGGGTCTTGAACTTCCGGAGCTGTTTCAAGGTCCTAAATGACGTTTTTTGGGAACACTGGGAGAAACATGGGTCCATGGACCAATGTTGCTTTGCTGAAAGTTGTAGTTCTTGGATAGATCTTTCTAATGAGATATTGTGCACGTCAAACGAAGATCATATGCCAAAGTGACGACCCCAGGAAGTTGATGTACCAATTTACCCAAACAGGGCCCACAGTTTGGCGTTTCATATTCTAGGGTTAGGTTTTTGGATGTTTAGGGTTTTTTATTGTTTCTCAACAATAAATAGGCCTTCACACCTCATTGTAAGACAGTTCAGAGGCATGTAGCTGCCACATCGCTTCTCAGAGATAAGCTACCATTTCCCTAGCTAGTTTATTTCCATTACTGTTTGTAAACATATTTCAGTATTTTACATTAATGAAATGAAGTATTATTTCCGCTGCATATTTGTGTTTATGGTTATCTCTATAATTTGTTTCATTCCTGTTTAGACTTTTTCTTGACCTTGACAACATATCGGTATGCTGTGCCGAGCAAGGAGATGTTCAGGAATTATATTTCTTCTTGGATGTACTTGTGTAAGCAGCCACAGTATTTTAGTATCAAATACTGCTCTGCATCCTTGATACCCAACTTTGTGCGAAGGGTATGGAAAATATTGGTAAACTCTGACACATCTTGGTCCCTTCCCTGCCACAGCGTGGTCCACTTTATGTATTGATCCTCATATCTTCTAACAGAGTAGTACTACTCCTTGATGGCATCCCGGAATGAATTCTAGGTGGGTGCGACTGAAAATAGTGAGCCGGTATTTTCATCCTTTTGCTTGTAGTAGGTTTCCCACTTGTCCTTGACGTGGGGGGCTACTTTGAGAAGAGTGAAAACAATATTTTCCTGACTCAAAAATTCATGAACAGAAAAATAACCCTCTAGCATATTTAACCATTTATCTACGGCATCTGCATCTATCTGACCCTCGAATATGGGGATTTTAAAATTAACTTGTACCTTAAAGGGCGTGACATTTCCAGAGTAGCTACTGGAAGTCGATGCATCACTTCTGGGTAGCCGCTAAAGGATCTGGGCAAAGTTGTCCATCATAGCATTCCTTTGTCACTTGAGGGCTTCTTCGAGCAACATTTTGATAGGATCTCCTACCCCCTCATCTTTCTTCTCATTTGCCATGGGAGATCGTCGAGATTTGCAAGGCTAATCTTGCAAAGGTTCGACTAGTTCAAGCCCTAACTCCTTATATCCTGACCTCGTTGGGGACATGCAAAGAAAAACATAGAAAAAGAAGACCGCTCTGGTACCACTAATCTAGATTTAAATAGGAATGCAACAAATTACAGAGATAACCATAAACACAGATATGCAGCTGAAGTAATACTTCATTTCATTAATGTAAAACATTGAAATATGCTTATAAACAGTAACGGAAATAAACCAGCTAGGGCGATGGTAGCTAATCTCTGAGAAGAGATGTGGTGGCTACATGCCTTTGAAATGTCTTACAATGAGGCTCAAAGGCCTATTTATTGTTGAGAAACAATGGAAAAACCTAAACATCCAAAAACCTAACCCTAGAAGATGAAATGCCAAACTGTGGGCCCCGTTTGGTTAAATTGGTACATCAACTTCCTAGGGTCATAACTTTGGCATATGATCTCCATTTGACGTGCAAAATATCTCATTAGAAAGTTCTATCCGAGAAATACAACTTTTGGAAGAGCACCATCAGTCCATGGACCCATGTTGCTCTCAGTTTTCCCAAAAAACATCGTTTAGGGCCTGAAAACGACTCTGGAAGTTCAGGACCCGAAAAATTGCTAAAAATAGTAAGTTTTGCTACAATTAAGGAAACCGGAAATGCTGAGAGAAACAATGGTGGGGATCCAAGTGGAGTTGGTAGGTGGCGACCAATGTCCACTTGGATCATGGATCCCAGTTCCAAAATGCAATGGGGTACTAGATGGAAGATCCTCTACAATCTCTTCTATAGCAATCAGTCCAAGTGGAAGAGGTAGACCGTCAGGTCTGTAAACTATTTTCAGTGCCGAAGAAGGTATAGACTCTGTAGTGATATATAATAGAGGGGTGACACCTTCAGAATCAGCCCTAGATGGAGCTGGTTCAGGAATAGAAGTGTTTATCTTTACACTAGGATCAGTTCTAATGTCTTCTTGTAACTGCAGAACTTCTTCTGTGGAGGCAGGGGTACCAGAAATAATTGGAGTAACTGGAGTCTTTGATGATGTTGAAACTCAAGTCTCAAATAAACCAAGAGATTTTGACCCAGTTAAACAAGATCACTTGGCCCACAATAGTTTTGTTTCCAGCGTCAAGAATGGTTGAATTGATAGTCTCTGCGAATGATAGGGTTTTGATTTACTTTCTTCCACGATTGCGGATTACTTGATCAACTCAAAATTAAAAGGGGAAAATGTTATTCCAAATTAAATGAATTTTATGATGCTTTGACACAACTTTCTTTTTCAATTTTTAAGAGTCGAGAAAAAGCTAAAGATGACTCTAGTCACTTTCAATTTTTAATGACCCTAATGTGACAAGTGCTTAGATGGACCTTTTCTTTTAAGGAGTCGAAAGGAAAGAAAGTGACTACTCTAGAAATCTAGAGAGAAGGATTACCAAACCAATTGTAAAACTATAATATACACCTCATTGGTAAATTATAGAGAAATTATTGAGGACTTTATGTATGGTAGTCAATCTTCCCGAATGTTGTGTTCAGTGCATTGTGATCGATAGGGCGGAAAACACGACTTCCTAAGGATAAAGGATATCAACCTATTGTGGTCTCCCAATATATACTCGACCGTACATGTGAGCACAAGTCTATACTAGAACTTGTTGTATCAAAGAGGAGGAATCACCCAACCTATGATGAAAACGATAGTAGCAAGGCTTTATGACATTGGAATACGTCTCTAGCCTAGACTTCTAGATGTTGTGCATTAATTTCCAAAGTGTTTTTATGTTCATTGAGGGTTATTTTATAGTTGATATTTCTTAAGAAGTTTTCCTTTCAAGTTTCACCATGTGATGTAGATGTACAATTCCTAAATATGCAATCTAAAATGATAAACAATTGTTTATTTTCCTTTAGAAATGAAAATCCTAGCTACTAAGGAAAGAAAACTACGATTCTTTTGATAGAGAGCAGAGAGCAGACACTAAATGCACTTTCCCTAAATCAATTTACGCATGCAGTCTAAATGCAAATACACATGCATGTATTTGTTTTTCCATTTTCTTAATGTGAGAATGACAAAAAGAAAACTAACTACAAATCTAAACTACTTTTCCTTAAAGCGACACTTTAGCAATTTCTTTTCAAAAACGAAAGGAAGACTAAGACGACACTTTCACTTTCGAATGGAAAACTATTTTTGACACTTCAAAGAATTGAAAATTCAAATCAAATACAATGGAAAAAGTATAATCGACTATCTAAAAGAGGAAGACTTTCTGACACTCTTTTTCTTGACTGAAAACTACAGTTGCGACACTTTCGAATCAAAAGACGACAGTTCGATTAAGCTACTATCTGCAAAGGAGGACTGTAAATGATGAAAAATACATAAAAAACATTCACAATTCCTTATCAATGGAGGTTTAATAATTTAAAGGAAGAATTTTTCAACAGTGATATACTGATCATAGACAACAAAACTACTAAATAGAGCTGAAAACAATGAAGAAAAAACCAAAATCTGGAGAGAGAAATAGTCTCATTCAATCATGGCACCTGTCCTTAAGGGAAACAGGGATGCATCTCACCTGTAGCACATGGGAGGTGAAATGCATCTAGACTGCCAATGAGAGATAGTGTGATGGCCCAAGGACGGCACTGAGCTTGGTTTTCACCCACAGTTTGTAGCTAAGTTCAGGGATTTAGGCCAAGCTTATGATAGACAATAAACACAAAGTATAGAGATATGATCTAATGAGGTTATTGAGCTACCACTAGGGCACTTAGGATGTTTTCAAGTTAGATTTTCAATTCATAAACAAACTCAGAGATTGACTGAAGCAGCATTGATCTACTTTGTAGTTGCATAGCAAAAACAATTCGAAGGCTAGTTGGCTTAACTTCAGGCTCCGTTTGTAGTTTATAAAGAAAACAATAGTAACAAACAAACAAACTATTCACTCCCCAGTGGAGTCACCATTTTGTTTCCAGGAAAACTAGTGCCTATTCAGATTTGCTAGTCCCACTAAGATGGGTAGCTATCTTAGAAACAAACAATTCAAAGTAACTTGTGTTTCCCTTTATGAGAGATAGACGAGAGAGAAGCAGAGAGCACCAACCTTAGTATTTCTCTTGGCTCCTTGCTTGTTTCTTCTCTCCTTTGATAGAGCTTCGCCACTTCTTTCTCACTTGTCCCACTTCAAAGAACACCTATAGAGTCAAAGCAACAAAATACCATCAAAGCATAGAGATCTATAACCATATACAATGTAGAATCAGATGTACATTAACCATACAAATGCATACACAAATACAAGATTCAGAAATATACAAGTATATGGAGGAAAAGTCAAATAGCTTTATTGATAGAAGTAGTAGAAGAGGGGATTACAACCCAGCTATTTGATCCAACGCCATCCTCCCAGCATGAATCCATCATCACCTCATGAAAAGCTAGATCACCCAACAATACAATGTCTCACAGAGAAACCAACAACACTTCCTTACAAAATACAAAATTCCAGCCTCTAGATCTCCAGGATGAGGGATCCATATATAGATATTTGCAGGGGGGTGAGTCAGATTCTGGGATTTTGATTAGTGTCATTTCACTGATAGTTCTTGGTTCCACTTGGAGATTTCATGATCCCTTACTCATCCCTAGGTGAATTTAGAGAGGCAAGTGTCATATGAGCAGTTTCTAGAAGATTCTCTGAGTTTCGACCTAGCAAACTACCTCTTCCATTTGCCTAATCTCACTCATCACACCCTAAAGAAGGGATTTTCAGTATGCATCGTACCCCTTGTGTGTAACAAGTGAGATGCATCGCACCCTCAACATGGAGCAGTCTATATGGTCTAGTTTTGACCAGTTCTAAGTAGTTTTTCAAGGAGAACTTTTGGGAAATGATGTAATCAGTTGACCTTGATCCTTTAGGGTTTAAAACAACACTTTTAGGGGTTTTATAGCCCTTGGTTTATTGACATATGTCATTGGGATTGTAGTGCTCAAATATGTCTATAACATATCAGCTGTTAGTGATACCCTTCCTATTATCCCGAGCATTCAACCTCTTAACTCTCGAGCTCCAGGAGGGGACTCTTGTGATATCAATTGGAATCCTATTTGGGAATCTTCAGAATAAGGCTTCCCATTTACTCCCCCTAGTTTTTCGATTGCAATGTCCTCTTCCGACATGGATGAGGCGACCCACGGGTCCAGTGAAGAGAACCTTGTGTCAAGTGGAAAAATTCCTCTACCCATGGAGGGTTTCCCTTTTCACATTGCCCCTCTTGGCATGACATTTCCCCTATGGTATTGTGCCTTGTTTGACATCATGAGTTGCAGGTCTCTTAATTCGAGTTCTATGTGGTCTCGTACTATAGCCCCGACCTCAGAGCCTTTCGTACCTTGGATTCACAATGTGTCTACCACGTCTATTCCGTCCATACCTACTGTTTGTGTGGCCTCTACAGCTCTTGCTATTAGTTTTTTTGCTGCATCCTCGGTGGTTACCACTATTGTTGGGCCCTCAGTCGGTCCCACTAGTGGTGGTCCTTCAGCCTCGGCATCTAGAGACGTAAATCCCACTGGTATTATTCCACTCTCTTCCGATTCCATTCTGGTAGGGTGGACATAAGAGAAATACATGTTTGCTCTTTAGAATCTGGATCCACATAATCCATTGCATTATTATGATCCTTAAGGGACTCATATTTATCATGCTAGGTCCCTCCCTCCTCAGCCTACATTTGAGGTTTCCATTTTGTTATCCATTGCCTAGGCTCGTACTACTCACCATGGTGGCCAAGAGCATCCTTCCACTTTCCAAGGACCACCGTACCAAGGGTAGCCATATCAAGGGTATCCATACCAAGGGTAGCCATATCAAGGGTAGCCATATCAAGGACAACCTGTTAGCCCATAAGGACAACCCTTATAGGGAAAGCCCTCAGCCTTTATAGGTTCCTCTTTCACCTATCTAGGGCAACCTTCTGGTAAAATTGGTCAGGCTCAATTCCAGCCAAGCCAACCCATTTCTTAACAAGGTCCACCCTCTAGACATGTAGGCCAACCTCAAATCCAACAAGGCCAACCTACTGTCTAGCCAGGTCAACCCTCTGGACAAGCAGGCCAACCTTAGATTCAGCAAGGTCAACCTACTGTTCAACCAGCTCAACCCTTTGGTCAAACAGGCCAACGTCAGCTTCAGCAAGGTCAACCTATTACCTAGCAAGCTCAACCTTATGGGAAAATAGGTCAACCTCAGTATCAACAAGGCCAGCCTTCTAGCCAGTTGGGTCAACCTCAATTTCAACAAGGACATCCATCCGGTCAAATCAATCCATATCCTAGTCAATCAGGCACTCAGGTACCCATTGTTTCTTAAACCCCACCCAGTTTCCAGACTTAGGTTGGACTCCAAACCCAATCTGGTCTCCAAAATCAAGTTGGATTTCAAGCTCAAAATATTTATCAAATGTATCCTAGGCCTCGTGTGCAATTTGGAGCTCAGCTGCAATATGGTCTCCAAGCACTTTGGCAACCCCAAGGGAAACCTTAGGCTACTCCGTATCAGAATTATCAGCAACCGCAGGTCAATCCTTATCAAAATTTTCAGCAGCCTTATGCTACTCCTGATGAAATTTCACATGTAGAACAAACAGATATATGCAATTTCCTAAATCATAATACTTGTTGTACTTCTACAAAACATTAAGCGGAAGCACAATCGAAATCATGAGCAACATCAAGTAGAAACATGCATAACTAATCAAGAGAATTAGTCACACATAACACAAGATATATCCAAGGAAAATCACCAGCATAAAACCCCAACCATGTATTATCAATCAAGTGGAAATCCTCTTCACAATACAAAAAGAATTATCTCTCAAGCTATTCAGTTCTCAATGAACTATGAAGATATGAAGATGTGTCTCATGAACTAGCCAAGCCCTGTTTATATAGGCTTTCCCTATGGTCCTTACATATTTTTCTTAGGAAATAATAGCAAAAGAATATGTTATCAATTCCAACATACCAAAAACAACCAATGGTCGAACTACGTATTCCTTAAGAACACTAGTTCCTCAACCATGCAAAAACTACTTACTAGAAATAGTTAAGCATCTGATAGTACACTGTCCCGCATCTGATCTCAACTGGGTCCCTAACAAAAATGACATGCAACATTTATCCATGAGTGAATCCTCAATTATCTAAAATAATAGTTGTCACATGCATGCAAGCATTATCAAACTATATTTTATTATTTTAACAACTTGTTAAAATAATCTAACTGGACTTGACTAGTTAGAACTAAGTCAACTGATTCTCTCATTATAGAACTCATGCTTATTGCCTCAATCAGTGGAAAAAATTAAGGATAAATTCCTCAATCAGTGGGACAACTCATGTGCATGCTCACAAAGACTTCAAATTCGAATTTCCTTAATTAATTAACTCAACTGAATTAATTAATTAATATTTCAAACTGTTGTTAAGACAAAATTAATTTTACTTCCTATAGATAGACTAGGGACTACTATAAATAGGAAGGGACCCAGAAATGCTACTTTTAGAACTTTTTATTTTTAGAAATTTCACCTCTCACCCAATGTGGCCAACGACCTCACTGGCCAAATTGCTTTTTTTAGACATGCTATTTTTAGCAGGTCTATTTTTAGCACATTCTAAATTTAGCATCTCTTGTTGCACACTGTTCAACACTCCCTCTCAACAAGAAAGGCTTCCTCTCAAACCCAATCCTATAACTCTGGAATGTTCTGCATGCAACACATCTACCCAGTCCACTTGCTCCAACAACACTTGGAACAAAAACACTCCGAATTGACCACTTTGTTGGGCTAGGAACATACTTTGATGCTAAAGCTCTACCTGCTACTGACAAGTGCTCCCTCTTTGACATCTGCACTACTGCAACATCTTCATGCATCTCGCACCATTGCACACCTCTCTGTGCCACCTAGCACTATGCAAAACACTTGTGCCTCTCGCATTGTTGTAGCCTGTTAGTTATGCACTATCACTCTCTCTGTTGCTCCATCTGCATCTGTCTCTACCCAATCAGTCAGTTCCTGCTACTCCACATTAGGGCTCCTATAGCAAGGTCTCATCCAAGAGGTTGGGTACCTCAAGGATCCCACCCCTCTTCCTTGGGACGATCACTCTATATCGCCCCACCTCCTACTTGGAGGTATGGCTGCATGTGATCCCTCATCCCACCTGGCTCAAAGTTTCTCCCTACTGGAGGTCTCTGCATGAGTATATGTATCTACTCGATCACCTCTTAGCTTCCCCTGTTGTGGCTGCTCTATAACCTCCTGAAGTTGTTGCACCAATTATGGCTCCTCCAATATCGTCTGAGACTTCTTCTGGTGCTGCATGTTGAGAGGTAAGATACCCTCCCTCTCAACCACCAAGTCTCCATCAGTTGTCTTTCTTCTCAAGGCTTTACATGCATCTTGAACCTCAAGAGCATACAGGTTCTTGACCCGTGAACCAATCTGCTTCACATGTCTAGTGATGATCTGTCTAAGGAAAACCTTTCCTTACTAAAGACTACATCATAGCCTCTGTCTTCCAGCATCACGATTGCCACCAAGTTTCTCTTCAGTCTTGGAACATACTTGACATCGGTCAAGGTAAGGTGAGCTCCATGCTCCCTCTAAAAAATAACCATCCGTACACCCGAGACACTATACTTCTCGTCATTACCCATCGCTATGAGTATCTAGAGATCTTTCTCCTCCAAAGTACTGAACAAAATCTTGTCACCGTTCATGTGGAAAGAAGCTCCACTGTCAAGAAACCAACCAATTCCCACCATGGATGAAACCATGCATGTGAAGAGTGTGAAATCCAACTCAAATTGTGAAGCAAGTGCCTCACCTTTAGATCCTTCCCCCAGATCCCTTCTTGGATTTCCTCCATGGAAAATTTGTAGCATAATGGCCCACCTCATGACAACAAAAGCATCGCACTTTTGATTTGTCAACTTTCTTCCCATTATTGGAAGAACTGAATTCAGAAAGAGAAACCTTCTCCTTTCCCTTATTTTCCTTACTCACTAAGGCACAGTTCTCCTCATCATGCATGGATGAAGAACTGTCTCTGGTGCTTCATCTAATCTCCTCCTGCATCAAATCCGACCATAGTCGTTCCAAATCTAGCAGTTTCTCCCTTCCATTCACCGAGTCCTGGTAGCTATGCTAGCTCTTAGGAAGGCCAAGGAGTGCTAGACACACCATGTCCTCATCTGATGTCATGATCCCTGCATTTGCAAGCTCATCCTTACATGTGATGAGCTTATTCATATACATAGAGATCATCTCATCCCTTTCACACTTGATCTTTCGAAGTTTGTCCTTCAATGCCAACTTCCTTTGATCACTACTATTCTGATATAAATCTTTCAATGTTTTCCACATTGCATGTAGAGTCTCCTTCCCATGGAGGCTTGAGACAATGTGATCTCACACTCCCTCCAAGAGAATTCTCCTAGCTCTAGCCACACACTTCCTCCATTCCACCTACTCAGTCTTGTCAGTAGGCTTAGGGATTTCTTAATCAATGAAATGCCTAAGATCATTATCTTCCAAAACTGCCTCCATGCAATCCTTCCAAGCTATATAGTTTGAGTTGCCATCAAGGGTATACTCAAGCCTCAAACCATTGAATTCCATCGATGAAATAGATGTGATAAGAACTTGAGATCTATATCAAGAATAAGAAACTTAAAACTCCTCCTGCTAGTATATTGTTCTTGCTTAATCACCTGTGCTCTGATACCATGTAGAAATTTCACCTGTAGAACAAACCGATATATGCAATGTCCTAAAGCATAATACTTGTTCTACTTCTACAAAACATTAAGCAGAAGCATAATCAAAATCATGAGCAACATCAAGTAGAAACATGCATAACTAATCAAGAGAATTAATCACACATAACACAAGATATATCCAGGGGAAAGAACCAATATAAAACCCCAACCATGTATTATCAATCAAGTGGAAATCCTCTTCACAGTACAAAAAGAATTAGCTCTCAAGCTATTTAGTTCTCAATGAACTATGAAGATATGAAGATGTGTATCATGAACCAACCAAGCCTTGTTTATATAGGCTTTCCCTATGGTCCTTACTTAGTTTTCTTAGGAAATAATAGCAAAAGAATATGCTATTAATTCCAACATACCAAAAACAACCAATGGTCCAACTACGTATTCCTTGAGAACACTAGTTCCTCAAACATGCAAAAACTACTTACTAGAAATAGTTAAGCAT
>APFE030723769.1:17044-47196 GCA_000404065.3 Pinus taeda
GTGATAATAGATCTCTTAGTGTTGTAGGGACTGGAACTGTTCATATAGACAATGGTCAATTTAATGATGTATTATGTGTTCCAACCTTATCCTCCAACCTTCTATCTATTTATCAAATACCTCATTCAGGTGAAGGTAAAATCGTTGAATTTTCACCTCACAATGTTGTAATTAAGGACCTAAAGGATCCTAGATAGATTTTAGCCACTGGCATTGCTGATGATTCCACAAGGTTGTATAAGTTTCACAACTTTGGGTCATCAAATCTTCCTTCAGTATTTGTTGCTCATAATGATGAAGTGAGAAAAATTTTGCATGAGTGATTTGGTCACTTAAACTATCGCTCTCTTCAGAACCTATGTAAACAAAATATGGTGATAGGTCTTCCCATGGTATCTTGCAGAGATGGTGTTTGTTCCGGATGTGTACTCGGAAAACATCATCGGGACAATTTTGAAAAACGTGCCTCTTGGCACGCCTCGGCCCCCCTACAACTTGTGCATAGTGATTTATGTGGTCCACTTTCAGTTGTTTCCTTCTCTGGCTACAAATATTTCTTAACTTTCATTGATGATTTCTCCAGACGCACTTGGGTATATTTCTTAAAACTCAAGAGTGAAGTATTTAAAAAATTCTTGGCCTTTAAGGCCTTTGTTGAAAAACAATCTGGACATCAAATTCTTAAGCTAAGATCAGATAATGGCGGAGAATATGTTAAAAACGACTTCATCAACTTTTGCACTGAGCATGGAATCCAATGCAACATACTGTTCCATATACTCCACAACAAAATGGTGTAGCTGAAAGGAAGAATCGCACCTTAAAGGAAATGGCTAATTGTATGCTTCAATCTAAAGAACTTAGTCTTAACTATTGGGCAGAAGCAATTAACTGTGCAAATTACATACTAAATCGCACTCCTACTAAAGCTTTAAAGAACATCACTCCAGAAGAAGCATGGAGCTCTATTAAACCAGATGTGAGTCACTTTCGTGTTTTTGGAAGTGAAGCATGGTATTCCATATGAAAAACGTAAAGCTTTAGAACCAAAGAGTGAAAAATGTATCTTTGTTGGATATTCTGAAGATGTCAAAGCATATAAACTTATTCCATTTAAGTCCAAAAATGTTATAATTAGAAGAGATGTAAAGTTTGATGAAAATAAATCGGCCTACGAGCCTAGTTCGGCGCATTTGCCACCTCTCTCTATCTCTTCTACCTTTGAACATATTTCTTCTTCAGATGATGAAAGTGAGGATGACAATCCTCCCCCACCTTCTCAGGATCATCCTTCAGCTCCTTCACTTCCCAAAATGGGTCCAAGCTACTCGAGATGCAGCAGGTGATCTTGCCGGTGATCCTACAGATCAGTGCCGTACCCATTCTCAGTTTGAAAGAGCCTCTTCTTTACTGGCTCAAGTGTCAGCAAATTATGATCCTGACACCTTTGAAGAAGCTTCAGGCCATCCAGATTGGGACGCAGCTATGAATGAAGAATATCGTTCATTATTGGCAAACGATACATGGGATCTTGTTCCTCTACCAAAGGGACGCAAACTTGTTAGATGCAAATGGGTTTACAGAACCAAGTATGGGCCAGATGGGAAAGTTGATAAACATAAAGCTCGACTTGTTGCTAAGGGCTTTTCACAAGTTGAAGGCATTGATTATACTGAAACCTTTTCCCCCGTTGCCAAAATGAACTCTGTCTGCCTTGTTCTTTCCCTTGCTGCCTCTTTCAAATGGGAAGTCCATCAGATGGATGTTAAATCCGCCTTCTTGCATGGGGACTTGCATGAAGAAATCTACATGGAACAACCTATTGGGTTTATACAAACAGACTCCAGCCTTGTATGTCGTCTTAAGAAATCTCTTTATGGTCTCAAGCAAGCTCCTCGGGCTTGGTATGCCAAAATGGATAGTTTTCTTTTAGAATCTGGCTTTTCTAGGTGTCATTCTGACAATACTGTCTACACCAAGAAAGAGGGCAAGTCTCTTATCATTCTTGTTCTTTATGTTGATGATCTTATCCTCATTGGTAGTGATCCCAACCTTATTAACCATGTGAAGTCCAGCCTTAAAAAGAAGTTTGAAATGACAGACTTAGGACATTTACATTATTTTCTCGGTCTTCAAGTCTTGCAATCCAAGGAAGGTATTTTCCTCTCCCAATCCAAGTATGCCTGTGATCTTCTACGCTTTTTTCACATGGAAGATTGTAAGCCAGCTCCTTCTCCCTTTCAGTCTGGAGTCAAACTTTCAGTCACTTGTACTTCCCCTGAAGTTGATGCTACCTTATACCGTCAACTTGTAGGAAAACTTTTGTATTTAACCCATACTCGTCCTGATCTTTCCTTTGTTGTTGGCCTTGTTGCTCGGTTTATGCAAACCCCACGTGAAAGTCATTGGAAAGCAGCTAAGCAAATACTTCGTTATGTTCGAGGTACAGTTCAGTTTGGCATTCATTACAGTGCTGAAGCATCTCCTCTATTGGTTGGTTTCACTGATTCCGATTGGGCTGGTGACCCTGATGATCGGAAGTCTACTGCTGGTTATGTGTTCACTCTTGGTTCAGGACCTATTACATGGGCTTGCAAGAAACAGTCTGCCATTTCTCTTTCTTCAGCAGAAGCAGAGTATCGTGGTGCCGTAGAGGCTAGTAAGGAAGCTTGTGGCTTCGTCAGATCCTATCAGAGTTTGGTTTTCAGCAGCAACATCCGACTACACTTTGGTGTGATAATCAAAGTTCCATTCAGCTTTGCAAAGATCCATTTCAGCATCAGCGCAGCAAACACATTGAACTACACATGCACTTCATCAGAAAGCTCATTCATGACCATGTTCTTGAAGTGCAATATTGTTCAACAGATGATCAAGTTGCAGACATCTTCACAAAGGCTCTCACAGAGGCAAAGTTCACTAAACTTTGATTTATGGTTGGAGTTCAGGAAGTTGTGACTAAGGGGGGATAGGCTCTAGTGCCTCCTTCCTTCTCCTATTGTGTCATATTTGTAAATCCTTTAATCTTATCCCAAGTTGTTCTTAATGGGGGATGTGAGGATATTCCGACACATAGGAATAGTTAAGTATAACTTGGTCTAGGATAGAGTTAGGTAAAGTGTGTTTCTTTAACATGTACATTTGTAACTTACAATCCGACGGTCACGATATGTAGTGATCCGACGGTTCATTCTCTCCTCGGTATTACCGACACTTGATCCGTGGCTTGACACCCGATTGGTCCTTTTTATCTTGATATTTGCAATATATATCCTCTCTTCTGTTAGTGCCTAAATCTACCTCAGGCTTAAGGAAGGCAGGTTTAGGGTAACATCAAACCACGCTTAACCTGGTAGCTAGCCCTACCAGGTCAGGAGAGGGTTCTCTCATTGTCAATCTCAATTAGGATATTGGTAATTAGGGCTTGAGATGACTTAAATGAATGCTGACTTTAGGCTAGGTATATTAGCTCTAGGGTTTTTTTGTTTTTTATTTTGAAGGTTTGGTTGTTGGATCAATTGGAGAAGGCAGATTGGGTCTGGGAAATCAACTCAGGGATATAATGATGTTCTGTGGGGCAAGGTAGACAAGAGTTTATGTACTAGCAAAGGATTAAGATAGTAGTTTAGATAATTGAGGAGTTGAGGAGGGCATAAATAAACTATGAGTCCTCTTCAAATAGTTGAAAACATTGAAAACTAAATGCAATCCCAAGACAAAGCACTGTAACTTAGTGTATTTTGTCTATTCACCTTGATTCATTTAGCTTAGAATAAAGAGAGAGATGTGGATACATATAAAACATCAGGAAAAACACATTACAAGGAAAAAATAGTACATAAATTCACTGTCACAAGAAACCCACAAAAATAGTTGTGAAACCTAGTTTTATTCCTTGCCAAACTGCTGATACAAAATGTTTAGTGACTCCAACACTTCTGCCAAAGTCCAACCTTTACAAAGGAATCAAAAAGTACATGATATAGGAAAGGAAACTACTCAAGCTAGCTATCAGGGTCGAATCCATGAGAAAATTGGTGGTTTCAAACATATCTAAACTAAGAACAGGAATATAGGCAATGGAACAACTTGCCTCTAAAACCAAGGAAACCAATTCATTCAGCTCAAAACCACGTTTGACTTGATGTATCTACCCTATCAAGTTTTTTACATCCATAATTACATCAAGTTACATTATTTACCATGCTAATTTCACCAAGAGAGAAAGAAAAAGTCAACTGTAGAGAAAACTAGGCAAAATTTGGATTTTTGAACATAATTGGCAAAATTCATCCTATGCACGGCGCCATTGATTCTATGTGCAATGCTTTTTCTAGGCAATTTTTGGAAGGCTTCCTCGAGTCCAAATCAGGTGCACGATAGCTCGTTGGAAAGCTTGATGCGTCTAATTTATGGAACAACTTGAATTTCTAAATTTGGAGTCCATTTCCCCTCCAAAAATTGATTCTCCCAAGACATCTTCCTGTGTGGCAAAAAAGTGGCAGAGAGGGCAATTTTTGGGTGTTTTTTTCCCTTTTGGAGACCTAGAACTTGTCCAAATTTCTCGGCCATTTCTGAGCTTCCATTTTTGTCCATCCTGCATAAATATAAACTTTTTTGCAAGAAAGTGTCCCCAACAAAAGTGCAGTGCCACACCTATTAGGTTTTCCTGTGTTGCAAAATTTAATGCACAATGTCGATTTCAAACTAGGCTTTGTAGGCCTTCCCTATGTTCAAATTTAGTGTAGGATAGCTCGTTGGAAATATTATTGCGTCTAGCTTTCATTTCACGCATCAATAAAGTAATTTGGCCAACCAGGCGGGAATAAATCTTGATTTTCCTAAGGTCATTCCAGAGGTGCAACAACTCTCCTAAGGCAACTATATTTTTGACATTTCTCTAAAACCATGACACCTGTTTAAAAAGTGAAGGAGGTTTTTCTTCCTTGGCCTATTATGGACAAAAACCACTCTCACTGTTTCCCAAGTAATTTGTGATTGCTCAGGAACATCATTTGAGTAAAACCTATCCCGATGTGTGGAACAGGGGATTTGTCAAAATGAAGTGAAATGAAGGGGATATAAATTCTTGAGAAAGTTTTGGGAAGTAGGGAGGGATGTTGGGAAGTAGGGGAAAGTGGAATTTAAAATTTTGAGCGAGGGGAAGGGGTTCAAAAGGGAAAAACGTAGGCCTATACTAGAAAATTGTCAAATTGTAGCAAGAAACTAGGGTTTGTGGGAAAATGAAGAATTTCAGGGATATGAGTGATGGGAAATGTTTAATAATGTATATTAAGGATAGGGGAAGGTGTATGAACATTAGGATACAATTTTTGTTGATGATTTGACCATCCAAGAGAAATTACCTTCAAAACCCTAGGAGAGGGAAATTAATCTTACCTAGGCACAACTGAAGCACGAACAAGGTGTAGAATGACCCATTGGAACCTGAAATGATGATGAAAACTCTTTGAATGATGGTACACTCTGCTGAATGGTGACATGGACCGACACATGGAAATCTTTGGAAGGAATGAAAACAAACCCTAGACCTAATACCTAGTGACGAAATTTTACTTGAAGACTCACTGAAATGACAAAATTTGACTTTGGCACCCTAAGACCACTTTATAAGAGCATATTTGATCACTGGTGCAAGGTTTTAAAGACTAACACTAACATTGGCTCCAATGGGGATGGTAGCTCCTTGGAGGTGCCAAGAACCGCAGATCTTTGGGAGAGTAGACCAGTGCCTTATCCATTAGGCAATATGGAATCAATATCTTGGCAACGAAAACACAGGAATCAAGACTCATAACTCATAACTAAAATGTCTAAGAACTGATTAACTCAAAATTGAAAAAAGACTCTCAAAATCTAACACTCGACACTCAGCCGAAACTATCTTGAAACTGACTGAAATAATAAATGACTCAAGACTAAAACACAACCGATAAATTGGAAAATATGCTCAAAATGGAGCTTATTCAATAAAACCTAGTCTAACTGTTCCATTCATCATCTGATCAAGTGAAGTGAAATAACCAATGAAACCAAGTAAGCATTCTAGCTGCTGTTTGCGTTCTCCACAAGTTCTTGCTTATGAACAACAAGAGAGAACTACTGAAAGGAAACTCCCATGAAAACTTGTAAACAGATCCGTTGAATGAAATGGATTCTCTATTGTCTCCAAAAAAACTGCATAAGGATCTTGAAATTCATGTGCACTGGGACTTATCTCATCCAGTGGATTACTTTTCTTCTCCTCGTACCATGAATGCAAACTTTGATCTGAGCATTGTGATGAGACTCCTGCTGATAATTAAAAAGAAACCGGCTGCCAGATGAAGTTTGTATCAGTAGACGTTTCAATCTCACAGGTAGCTAATGGAGAAGGACTTTGACTGCAGACATCATGCAACACATCAGCTATTGGATAATGAAAAACTTGAAAATGTTGCTGCAACCCATTTTCTGTTGGTTCTAATGTGATTGCATGATTTTCTATAGGCTGCTCATCCTTTATTGAAGATGTACTATGCAAATTTCCCTTCAAAAACTGAAATGGTTCACAACAGAATGGTACTGAATCATCTGACATCATTTGATCATATGGTCCAACTTCCAAGTCTTCATTTGCAACTTGACAATCAATGGCATTCGAAGGCTGCAACTCTAGATATGAAAAGTCTAGAACAAGGAGTTCATTGCCCTCAAGATGTCAGATCAAGACTCATTGACAGTTGATTTCTGATTGTGTGAGAGTTGTCTCTGATGAACTAAAACAAAGCAAAACAAAAAGGCAAAGATCCTTCACTTACTTCAGAATTTGCTGCACTTTCCTCCTCACTTCCATAGCTGATATGCAACGGCTGATCATTGTATTCAAACTTCTGAAAGTGAACTTCCTCCTCCCACAAACTATCCGCTGATTTCTCTACAAGATTAGCGTCTGTTTGGAAATATAATCATCATCATACTGATCAAACTGAGGCAAATCATCAGTATAAAACACATCATCAAGCATACATGTCATATCAATAGATCTCTCTTCTCCAAGATGATCTATAAAACAATCATTATTAGATCTATGACAACTGGGATAAGAAAGAAAATGTTTTGGATCAGCCACTTGTTCTTCTTCAATCAACGAGCCATGGTCTTGAACGTCATACTCATTCCTTGTGGTGATCTTTTGCATCATCTCTTCCACTGCACTTACCAAAATGTCAAGGTTTACCTCTAAAGATGTTGATTCCTCTGGATCTATGTTCTTCATCTCTTCTTCCTTCAACTTTGCCCTTCTGATCAGAAAATGATCCTCTAGATCAATTGCGATGTTTTTCATAACTTCAAGTGTTGCAAGGTTTCTTTCTCTCAGTTGAAACTCCATTTCTGGATCAAAGGATTCCGGGTAGTGCAAGAGAGCGGATCTAGGAGGAAGTCTTATAGTAATAGGCATCGAACAATAAACTTGGTTAAATCTGGCAGAAAACTGTTGCACCGTCTACCCTGGTTGTCTTTTCATTTTGTTATACTCTTTTAGAATCAAGAAAGGGTTCTGTCTAACCACCCACTTGTCAAGGAAAACTTTGACGAACTGCTGGAAATCTGAGATGCTCACATCAGGCAGGGTTTTGAACCAACTCGTGACTTTGCCTTGCAAAGAAAGAGCAAAAAGCCTAATACTAACATCTTCTTCATCAACTTCAAAAAGGTCAAGAAAAGACTCAAAATTCATTACATGTCTCTCGGCAGTGATTTTTCCACATTCACCATCAAATCTGGGTAGATGTAGGTCATGATTTTTAGGGAAAGCATGGGATATAGGAGGTAAAATTAGAGGCTTGTATCGATTTGGAATTTTACAAGGTATAGGGGTATGTACAGAAGGTGTAGAACCAGTCTTGGTATCTTGAGGCTCATCAGTGTGAAGACGGTCATCACAAGCTTCAGAAAAAGGGTCTTGATCAAGCTCAAAGGCATGCAAATCTTTGGTATTCACAATGTTCAAAGGAAAGGAATCAAATGTAGGTCGTGGATATTTTCTCAAATACAATATACTTTGCAAAGCCTTCTTGAAATTCTCAGGAAAAGAGAAGAAATAATTTATAAAAAAGAACAAAATGTCTTGGATGAAATTCCAACTTGAATACCTGATCTTTCCATATTATCCTTTCATGTTTCTGCTGTTCAGGGTCATCCTCCAGTGGAGTCCTTGGATCTGATCTTGAAACTAATTTGGAGTTGCCAGGTGAATGATTTTAGCCTTGTCGTGTTTGATCGTTGTTCACCATCAACAATTAGATATGAACTTGATTACATTTTGCTGAGGAACATAAAACTAGGTTCCCCAGTATGGTTGCCACTATGTTAGTGCCCAAATCTACCTCAAGCTCAAGGAAGGCAGGTCTAGGGTAACATCAAACCATGCTTAACCTGGTAGATATCGCTACCAGGTCGGGAGAGGGCGCTCTCCTTGTCAATCTCAATTAGGATATTGACAATTAGGGCTTGAGATGACTGAAATGAATGCTCATTTTAGGATAGGTATAGTAGCTCTAGGGTTTTTGTTTGATTTTGAAGGTTCGGTTGCTGGATGAATTGGAGAAGGTAAATTGAGTCTGGGAAATCAACTCAGGGATACAATCATGTTTTGTGGGGCGAAGTAGACAAGCGTCAATGTACTAGCAAAGGATTAATATGGTAGTTTAGACAGCTGAGGAGTTGAGGAGGGCATAAAGAAACTATGAATCCTCTTCAAATTGTTGAAAACATTGAAAACTAAATGCAATCCCAAGACAAAGCACTGTAACTTAGTGTATTTTGTCTATTCACCTTGATTCATTTAGTTTAGAAGAAAGAGAGAGATGTGGATAAAAATAAAACATCAGGAAAAACTCATTACAAAGAAAAAATAATACATAAACTCACTGTCAAAAGAATCCCACAAAAATAGCTGTGAAACCTGGTTTTATTCCTTGCCAAATTGCTGATACAAAATGTTCAATGAGTCCAACACTTCTGCCAAAGTCCAACCTTTACAAATGAATCAAAAGGTACATGATATAGGTAAGGAAACTACTCAAGCTAGCTATCAGGGTTGAATCCATGAGAAAATGGGTGGTTTCAACGATATCTAAACTAAGAACAAGAATATAGGCAGTGGAACAACTTGCCTCTAAAACCAAGGAAACCAATTCATTCATCTCAAAACCACCTTTGACTTGATGTATCTACCCTATAAAGTGTTTTACATCCATAATTACATCAAGTTACATCATTTACCATGCTAATTTCACCAAGACAGCAAGAAAAAGTCAACTGTAGAGAAAACTAGGCGAAATTTGGATTTTTGAACAAAACTGGCAAAATTCATCCTATGCGCAGTGCCACTGATTCTATGCGCAACGATTTTTCTAGGCCAATTTTGGAAGGCTTCTCAGAGTCCAAATCATGTGTAGGCTAGCTTGTTGGAAAGTGTGATGAGTCTACGTTCTGGAACAACTTGAATTTGTAAATTTGGAGTCAATTTAGCCCTCTAAAAAGTGATTCTCCCAAGACTGTTGCGTGTGTGGCAAAAAAGTGGCAGAGAGGGCAATTTTTGGGTGTTTTTTTTCCCTTTTGGAGACCTAGGACTTGTCCAAATTTCTTGGTCATCTCTAAGCTTCCATATGTTTCCATGATGATTCCAAAAGTTGGAAGAAAGTGTCCCCAGCAAAAGTGCAGTGCCAGTGGCGCTGCGCACCTATTGGGTTTTCCTGTGTTGCAAAATTTAATGCTTAGCACCGATTTCAAACCCGGTTTTGGAGGCCTTCCTAGTATCCAAATTGGGTTCAGGATAGATTGCTGGAAATCTTATTGAGTCTACTCTCCAAAACATCTTGAATGTTTCAATTTGAAGTTCATTTTCCCTATCAAAAGTCAAGTCTCCCAAGACTGGTCAAAATGTGCAAAATGAGGCTGCCTAAATGCAGAGTGCTATTGAAATCAACTTTTGAAGGTCTTACTCAACTCCCAATTGAGTGCATGATAGATCATTGGAAATATCCTTGTGTCTAGTTATCATTTCACTCATTAGGAAATTCATTTGGCCAACCAAGCTAGGAGAGGTCTTGATTTTCCAAAGGTCACTCCAAAGGAAACTATATTTTGACATTTCTCTAAAACAATGACACTTGTGTAAAAAGTGAAGGAGGTTTTTCTTCCTTGGCCTATTATGGACAAAAACCTCTCTCAATGTTTCCAAATTCATTTTTTCTTGCTTAGAAACATCATTTGAGTAAAACCTATCCCGATGTGTGGAACAAGTGATTTGTCAAAATGAAGTGAAATGAAGGGGATAAGGGGCTTCTAAATTCTTGAGAAAGTTTTTGGAAGTAGGGAGGGATGTTGGGAAGCAGGGGAAAGTGGAATGTCAAATTTTTAGTGAGGGGAAGGGGTTAAAAAGGGAAAAACATAGGCCTAGCCTAGAAAATTGTCAAATTGTAGCAAGAAACTAGGGCTTGTGGGAAAATGAGGAATTTGAGGGATATTAGTGATGGGAATTGTTTACTAAGGTATATTAAGGATAGGGGAAGGTGTATGAATATCAGGATACAAGTTTTGTTGATGATTTTACCATCCAAGAGAAATTACCATCAAAACCCTAGGAGAGGGAAATGAATCTTACCTAGGCACAACTGAAGCACAAACAAGGTGTAAAATGACCCATTGGAACCTGAAATGATGATGAAAACTCTATGAATGATGGTACATTCAGCTGAATGGTGACATGGACTGACACTTGGAAATCTTTGGAAGGAATGAAACAAACCTTAGACCTAATACCTAGTGACCAAATGTTACTTGAAGATTCATTGAAATGACAAAATTTGACTTTGGCACTCTAAGACCACTTTGTAAGAGCATATTTGATCACTGGTGGAAGGCTTCAAATACTGCCACTAACATATTGAAATATGAACTTTCAATATATAACCTCCCTTGAAATAGGAACAAATATCTTCCACTGGATAGATATTACAGATAGATATTAAGCTTTTTACTTGAGCTCGCATTTCCAGTTCTCCCCCATTTTCTTTCTCGAGCTTTGAATACAACTTCTTGATTTTGTTCAAATCAACAACTACTCCTTGATGTAATTTGAATCAGGCAAGGAAGTGGTATCTTCACCTTTCTGAGAAAGCAATATCTTCCCAAACCGGGTTCTTGAAGAATCTAAGATTTCTTTTTTTTAGTTAATGTAATTTAGCCTTCATGTAAAATTTCTCATTTTAGAAGTGAACAAATGTTATGAAAGTATATATTTTGACTTCATTACCTGATCAATTCTTATACACATGTCAAATTTATAGTTAGATACGTTAGTCCATTTATAAAGACTGCATCTACCCAGTCCAAACTTCATTTAGTTCTATTTCCTTTATTGGTGTGTCAAACTGGATTCGATTGATCTTTGCTTTCTATTATTTTCTCTTGAATTTCCTTTAGTGAGAACAAAGGCATTATTTTGTTTATTCCGTTTGCGAGAAGACATAAGGCTAGTTTCCATAGCACTTCTCAATCACCTGCTCTTGGGTAGATCCTTCCTTTGAAAATGAAAATGGTACATAATGTTGAGCGTCCCCATGGTGAAAAGAGCTACAATGAAGCTTCTACCTATTATTCAATAGCGAATATGTTTCTAATGGTCCTAATTACAATGTGATAATTTTTTATCTTTATATGTACAATATATATCCTCTCTTGAAATAGGAACTGCCAATATATAACCTCTCTTGAATAAGAACATATATGTTCCATTGGATAGATATTAAGCTTTTCACTAGACCTCGCATTTCTAGTTCCCCTCGGTTTCCTTTCTTAAGCTTCGAATACAAGTTCTTGATGTCCTACAAATCAGAAATTACTTATTGATGTGCTTCGAATCAATTAAGGAAGTTCTATCCGCACCTTTCTCAGAAAGGAATATCATTCCCAAATTGGGTTCTTGGAGAATCTAAGATTTTTTTTTTTTAGTTCATGTAATTTTGTCTTCAGGTCAATATTATCATTTTAGAAGTGAACAAATGTTATGAAAATGTATCTTCTGACTTCATTAACTGATCATTTCTTATAAATTTGTCAGATTTATAGTTAGATATGTGAGTCCATTTATAAATATTGCATCTTCCAAGTCCACACTTCGTTTAGTTCTACTTCCTTTGCAATGTTGTTTCAAACTAGATTTAATTGATCTTTGCTTTCTATTATTTTCTCTTGAATTTCCATTAATGAGAACAAAGGGATTCTTCTGTTTACTCCCTCTGCGAGCAAGCAGAGGGTTGGTTTCCATTGCACTTCTCAACCCCATGCTCTTAGGTAGATCCTTCATTTGAAAATGAAAATGGTCCATAATGTTGATGGTCCCCAAGGTGGAAAGAGCTACATTGAAGCTTATACATATTATTCAACAATGGATATGTTTGTAATGATCCTAAGTATGGTGTGATACCTTTTTATCTTTATATGTGAAATATATATCCTCTCTTGAAATAGGAACTGCCAATATATAACCTCTCTTGAAATAGGAACAGATCTCTTCCACTGGATAGATATTATAGATATATTTTAAGCTTTTACCTAGAGATTCGAATACAACTTCTTGATGTCCTTCAAATCAACAATTACTTCTTGATTTGCTTCGAATCAGGTAAGGAAGTCGTATCCACACCTTTATGAGAAAGGAATATCATTCCCAAACTCGGTTCTTAGAGAATCTAAGATTTCTTTTTTTAGTTCATGTAATTTAGTCTTTATGTCAAATTTCTCATTTTATAAGTGAACAAATGTTATGAAAATATATCTTTTGACTTCATTACCTGATCAATTCTTATACATTTGTCAGATTTATAGATAGATACGCGAGTCCATTTATAAAGATTGCATCTACCGAGTCCTTTCTCTTATTTTCTCTTGAATTTTATTTAGTAAGAATAAATGGATTCTATTGTTTACTCCCTCTGCGAGCATACAAAGGGCTAGTTTCCATTGCACTTCTCAACCACATGCTCCTTGGTAGATCCTTCATTTGAAAATGAAAATGGCCTATAATGCTCAGGGTCCCCATGGTGGAAAGAGCTACAATGAAGCTTCTTCCTATTATTCAACAATGAATATGTTTGTAATGATCCTAATTACAGTGTGATATTTTTTTATCTTTATATGTGCAATATATAACCTCTATTGAAATAGGAACTATCAATATATAACCTCTCTTGAAATAGGAAAAAATCTCTTCCACTCGCTAGATATTACATATCTCTTTATCTCTTGCTGAATCCCCTCATGCTTAGTTTCTCATTGGTTATTAGTATCTTCTTCTTCTTTCTTATTGGTGTCAGTTTTTTCTTCTTTCTTCCCACTTGTACTCTTGGTCTCCTTATTATCTTCTAGATTTTGGGGTATCCCATTTTCATATATACTTTGTGAATTATAATTGAGATAAGCCTCCTCTTCTACATGCTTCCCAATGAAGCCAAGACCATCCTTATCTTCATCAAAACCCCATTATTAAATTGTACAACTAACAAACCTCCTTAAAACATAAACGAAAACAAGTTCTAAAGTATTACCAAGAATGGTCTGACTTGGGGATACTCAATGGCTTCCTATAGTAAGCCTTGTTGAGAAATCAATGCATGTTACTAGGGTTTGATTTCTCTTTTATTTATAATTACTTGTGATTTATGTTGAATACTTTTCCTTCTTTATTATATTGTATTTCATTAAGTAATCACCGAATTAAATAATTATCCTTGTCATACTTGTGGTAGTTGGATCTTCACATCGAAATAAAAATATTTTTTAGATGATAATTCCAATTCAAATTCAATAGAGTTCATAATCCTCAATTTAGTTGATCTAACCTTGATTAAATTATTCAAACATAGTTCAATTATCTACAGATCATAACAAACATTCTGAAATCAAGTAAAACTGGATGTAACTCTGTAGAAGACAATGGTATTTTTATCATTTGCAATCCTCAATATGATGAACTAGATAATCCTTATCTGTGTATAAGTTTATCTTCTACTATCAAACCAATAAACATAATGCATCCTTACAAAATTCACATTGCGATGTGGTTACAAAAATTAATGCATGTCACCCCTATGCTTGATGGCCTCCATTTCTTGTATCTCCCAAAATTGTTGAGTCTCCTATCTGACCCAAGTATGGTGGAATACCCAAGATTGAATGATTAGGATGTGCTTGAATGTTACCATATTCTTGACTCCAATTTTCTCCTTGTAGCCATGGAGGGGCTGAGTAGCCCAAGTGTCCACTTGTGTTACTAACCAAAGAACTGAGTGCAGGTGTCATATAAACAAAGCTAGTATTTAAACCTGCACTGATAGGGGTATATGAGGTGGGCACAACCCATGGCTGATAGTAGGGGAATTGGATGTTAATTATCTCTTGGTATGATGGCGGGTGCTTTGCAATGTGGTCCAACGTGTTGGACATCATCCTATTTGCCTCTAAGTGGCTTGGGCCATAGTCTTCCCTGCTTGTCACCCCTCCTCCTCTTTCCAACACTTATTGAACTTTTCTTTCCTCCCTCTCTTGCCTTGCCAATTGTTTTTGATGTTCTCTATATTACCTTTCTTTTTGTCTTTCCAACCTTTCCTTTGATCGAGATTCTGCTGCTACAATCCTTGCAACTCTCTTTTCCTTGGCCAACTCCTTCTTTCTCTTTTTATATTCCTGAATTTCATTTTTTTTACGTTCAAACTCAAACAATAATTTCATATAATCTTCAAATGTGAACTCCTCCCCAAACGAAGACAATCTAATGTTGAGCTCCTCGATGAGGCCTTCAATCTCTCTATTGGTAGCTTTAGGAATGCACCAAGTATTCTACGATCTGTTGTCCCATGCTCCCCAAGACCTGACACTTGTATTTCAACATCCGATACAGTAGATTGGCCCCCATTGTTGGCCTATTTAGGTACTTCATGCTGAATAGGCTCCTCTTCCAGTGAGAAATTGTATACAAAATAATGAACAAGTTCGGTGTTCAACTCTGATGGTTGTGAATCCATGTTTTCCTCATTGATGGTGGATACATTATGTGTGTTGATATTCATCATGGCCTTTGCCAACCATGATTGTGGGCTTACCTCGGTTGGCATGTTCAATTTCTCATTGTTTAATCCCGTCGCATTATCATTTGAAATCAAGTTTGCATTTTCATTTGCTTCTTCAACTACCTCATATGGAATATCACATGAGTAATTGGCAGGTGGTTTAGTGGGTGTAACAAACTCCATGATATCGACAGTTGGTTCATCAATGAATTGTGTCTCACTCACATATTCAACATCATCACCATATAAGTTCCCTTCATAAAGGGACATTATACCTTCAACAACAACATCTTTTTGGGCATCAAGATGGTGTTGTAAATTATCAGCTTCTTTACCTTCCAAATAAAATGATTGGCTACAACCAGTATCATGCATAAGAGCATAAACATTAAGTGGCCATATACTAGTCCCCCTAAATCCAAACTTGATATTAGAAAGTTTGAGAGCCATTTTAAATACTTTACTTTCAAGGTCAGCTAGCTCAAACATCTTTACTTCCACCCCTGGATTCTTTTCCATCCACGAAGTTCGTTCGACCCTGAAATAGTTCTTGAAAGGCCCAGACACACTGGCATCAGAGGTTGCAATCTGTGAGTGGTATGACCTCACAATGTTAACAAGTCAAGGCCCAAATTGTTGGCCTCCTCAATTATCTGCACAACCATGTGGCTTCCATGTCCATCTAAAATCAGTAGGTGTATGTTTTTAGGTGAGACACCACCTGTTACAGATGCAACAAAGTGACAAAGCCAATTGTGGAATAGTTCCTTTGTCATCCATGCATGGGGATGTGCAACCATGCATGCACTTGGTTCATAGTTATGTATATAGGTTTTTAGTCGTGTTTTACCTTTGAATAGATAAAATCCTGGGATTGAAGAACCAATTTCATTGACACAACAAATAATAGTGATCCACTCCATGCTCTTAGGCAAAATCTTAAGTATATTTTTTCTCCCTCTCTTGGAAATTACCCACATACCACAATTTCTTTCTTCCTGTAACCCTGTTTCATCACAACTCCATATATGGTCTAGGGCATATGAGTGTTGCTCATATGCATCAGAAAGAGTGTTATAGAAGTTGGATACAATTGCAAGGCATAGATTTAAAGCCCTATCTCTTTCAAGGCCCCGAGTTGTATGTAGGACAAGGTTTGGATTCCTTTTTTAAATCCACTCCACCATGATTTACCAAGAAACCCATCTTTGAAGTGGTTTGGCCTCCCCTAACAAATTTGAGCTACTGTGGATTTAAGTTTTATAAGCTCTAACCCATGTCCCAATTGGGCCATCTCCTTACACCACTCAACCACCTCATCCTCACCCTCTTCAGTCATAACTGTAACAGACTCTCTACGCCTTGTATTAGTCAACTCATTTATCCAATAAATTATGTTAGAGGCAACAATACCATGTTTTTTTGCAAAGGCACAGACTGAATGTCCCTTAAATTTGATGTCATAAATTGCAGCTAGCATTTCCTACTTTGTTTAGCCTCTCATGGCATAGATTTTGTTTGTTGAACTTTCACCTTGCACTGTGGTTGAAGGTGGCTCTGTGGTTGATAGTGGGATAGCATGATCTGCCACCACAAAGTACTTTTCAATGACATTACTAGGCACATTGGGAGCATTCACATCACGCCCTTATCCTAATATGATGAACTAGATCATAGTTGGCCCCCCCTCGCCCCTCACATCCTCTCGTTCCTTGTATGATATGAAATAGAAAATCTTGAAATGGCTGCAACAACCTGCAGAGTTACCATGAAATTCTAATTTTAAAAAACTGTATTAGAAGCCAAGGTAATTCATTGGCCTTTGCAATCAATGAGAAACAAAAATCAGTGCTTTATCTATATATTCCAACTAAATACATCTTGGGTCTGAAACTCATAATTCAAAGGGTTTTCATACATAAAATCTCATACTACAAAAGGCTTGGAATAATTAAATTCACATAAAGAAACAAGAAATCTAGAAAGAAACAGTGAGGATTCACACATAAAATTCACACACAAAAATTATTTCTAGATTTCTCTTACAGGGTTGTGGGCTTTATTTGGTTGATTTGTCTAGGTTGTGAGGATCTTCTAAGGTTTGTTGCATGTTATTGATTATTGGAGTGTATTTTTTGAATCACTTGTAAGCTTACTTCTCCTCAATAGTGACCTATTGCAGAGTGCCAAAAAATATTAGGTTTGAAGCATTGCTATTATAGTAGTCTGATATTGAATTGTAGGGGTCAGATTTGAGGTTACAGTGGCATTGACCCTTTATTTCATTTTAACTTCTTTATTGATTCTTAGATGATTTTCATGAGTTATCAGGAAGAGCTATTCCTTTTTATTTTTTTAACAAATTTGACCTAACACAGTTTCTACAACCCAACTATTTTTCTGTGTCCTCAAATGATTGTTCTTATCATTCATTTTATTCTTAGTTGGTAAAAATATGAGTTATCAAGAAGATATATTCCCTTTTATTTTTGTAAAAAATTTAACATAACACAATTTCTTCAACCCAACTAGCTTTTCGTGTCCTCAAATCAGTGTTCTTGGCATTCATTTTATTCCTAGTAAGGGTTCTTAATTGTAGTTTCTTTATGTAACGGTTCTTAGTTGTAGTCTCTTTATTTAGTTATTCCCTTTCAAATTATAAAAGTCTAAGGTGAAGGCATTCATGTACTGGTGTCTCTCCCCTATGTAGTTATTCACTTTCAAATTCTTAGTTATAGTTCTTTTTGTTCTCGTAAGTCAAAGCCTAAGTCAAATATAGGTAAGATGTTTCCTTCCTTCTTGTTCTTGTTCCTACTATATCCTAATTATTATAACTAAACTATATACAATATATCTTGACATTTAATTCCAGCTTTCACTTATCTTATAAAAATCATACTATCTAATTGTAGTTCCTCTAAATACTAACATAAATACAAGAAGGTATCTCCTTTTTATTCAGGATAAGATCTTTGCTTACAAATACATACCCTATAAACTAAAAATCTCCTAGAGTTTATATAAAGAGGAAGTAACAAATTGGTGTTGGTTATATTTGACTTTCATTTTCATCTTTAAACCATGACCGGATTTCAAAATCTCACATGGATCACTTGTAACTCCGTTATGATGATACAATGATAAAACTATTATAGGTCACAACTTTCAACATAAATACCTTTGGCCTTATGTCTTTGTCTATACAGATCTGTTAAATAGCCAAAATGAAAGAACATAATCTACACTTTCATTCTCAACTTAGAACCCACACAACTTGTTACATTTAATTGACATGGTATATGATTTCTAGACATTGTAAATACAAGGTTATGGAGGACCTTGACAAAAATTAATAGAGATACTATAACAAGTTCTCACAACTATTATAGTTTGGGTTTTCCACAGCTAACAATGCACTATATGCCTTCAATGTTCCCCCTTATATGCATAAGCTTAACATAGTCAATAAATCAATTGAACGAAATTGTGATCTACCAGTTTTTGGTCCAAATTATCCAACTTATCCAACATATCCAGTTTCAGTTCTTCTCTAGTTCGAATAGCTAGTCCTTTCAAATTATAGGCCTTTAGTGCTGCCTCTCCTCTATAAGTTTTTTCTACCTCCTTAGGTGCATCTCGTCATGAATTTCCAGGCCCCCTTGTTGCCTTCTCCCTTCTCAAATTTGGTGCATTCAATCTTTGTCATAGCTCATATTTATTTCTCACATCCACCATGATATTATCAGACACCGTTATTAGCTGGGTAGGGGACATGTTTAAGGGATGGTCATCATTTAAGTACACCTCCTCTTCCTCCCTCATCATGACCCCATCATGAGCAAACCAGTGGAATAAAGGGAAATAAAGTCATATTCTACCTCTACATTATCATCATGATTGAATATCATTTTAATGTCCATGGGCTGGTCTGTAGGATCTTAAACACCTTTATCATAATATTCGTCATAATGAAATAAGTGATTATCTGTTGCATCTCAATTGTCTAATTCCTTGTAGTTATGCTCCTGCAATCTTGTAGTTATTTCATCTTAATTTGATAGTGTCACAATATGATATTCTAATAACTAAAAGAGAATTTCTAAACTAGTGGGCCTGTTATTCATTTAGAAATGCTTCTCTAACTAGACAATGAATCTACTTGACATCATAATTTTCTCTTTGAAAGGATATTATCTGCTATTATAGTAGTTTGATATTGAATTGCAAGGGTCAGATTTGAGGTTATAGTGGCATTTAAATTGGTTTCTAAATTAGTGATTATGTTATTCATATAGAAATTCTTCTCTAATCGGGTCTTGTGATCTATTTAACAAGTTATATTGACTATAATGGATTTCATTTACCCTTGTTTCACAACAAAAATAACATTATTCAACAAAAATGATAACATTATTCAACAAAAGAAAACCTGTATGTATCCAACAATTGATGAATAGAATGAATGTAACACTATGCACACACTTTGTTTGAATGTCCCCAACAACTGATGAATAGAATGAATTTAACAGTGTGCACACACTCCATTTGTATGTCTCCAACAACTTATGAATAGAATGAATGTAATAGTGTTTGCACACTCTAATTGTATGTCTCCAACAATTTATGAGTAGAATGAATGTTTGAAATGAAAATCAATAAGATTTTATGTTTTATGAATAGAATGAATGTAACAATGTCTGAACACTCTAATTCTATGTCACCAACAATTTATGAGAAGAATGAATGTTTGAAATGAAAATTAGTAATATTTGATGTTTTATAGTTTTTTGATATAGAATTTAATTGGTAGGGAAGATTGGCATGGATTTCCATCTCCCAAATTTAAATGTGTGGTCTATATTGATTTGTACATGATAAAATGGTTGAAAACCTTTCATGGTTGATCCTTGTGCTTTCTTGTGTTTAATTCCTGAATTGAAAAGGTTGGTGTATCTAATACTTGAATTGAAAGGGTTGGTGTCATTTATTGCATCCTCTGAAATAATTCCTGAATTGAATGTTGTCATTTATTGTCTTCAATAGGTTGAATGGTTAAATACACATGTACATATAGCTAACACATGTTTCACTTATACTTGTGCAAGTATTACTGAGCAATTGGATGTGTTGCTCCAGTTTAAATCCGTGGGTGACTGCTTGAGTTATGAAACCAACTCACAAAAAGATAGACAAGATACATCAATGACTTCAAAGTCAGCCTCTTCGAGGGAGAAACCTCCTTTATATTACACAAATGAACAATTCTTGGATGATATAAATGAAAATATTTCATTTCTATATATAGGAGTCTAAAGGGTCCCAATACAATTTGAGCCTACATACAATAATATTGTAGGGGCACAACAATAACAATAGTGGGCTTCTATGAGGCATAATAATAACACCACGGGGACTATATGGGCACAATAATACAATAAGGGGGTTCCATTGATAACCATAAGTAGTTACATTAGTAGTATAGGTACCTAACATGTCCCTCTCCTTCAAAAAGTGTTGTCCTCAATGCTTGAGTAGTTCTGGATGTTTCTGTATAAAATTATCATCCTCCCACATGTAATCTTCAATGGGTAAGTTCTTCCACTTGATGAGAAACTCTGAAATTGATTGATTTTGTAGCTATCAGGTTCTTGTTTCCATGAATACTTCAAGTTCAAATATGATTTTTCATTCCTCGTCAAGTTCCAAAAATATTGTTTGAACTGTGACCTTGTCCCCTATAACCTTCTTTAAGCATGAAACATGGAAAACTGGGGGCACTCAGGAAGATGCAGGAAGCTCCAATTTGTATGTTATAGTACCAATATTTTGCAACACTTTATAAGGACCATAGTACTTTGGTGATAATTTATTATCCTTCTTATATTTCTTGAGGGACATTTGTTTTTGTGGTTGTAGTCGTAAAAATACCCAGTTACCTATTTCAAAACTTCTTTCACCGCGAGGTTGATCTGCCTATTGTTTCATTCGATTCTACACGAAAGTGAGGTGATCATTTTTCTTCTTGATATGTCCTTCTATGTTGAGAGTTTGAGGAGTGTTAATTCCTGCCAATGCATTACAAGTTATGGTCGGATTCATTTCTTCTTTCTCTGGGGTTGGTTCCTCATGTATATCCTCTTCCTTTTATGTTTCTTTATCCTTTTCTTCCTCCTATTTACAATCAATGTCAAAATATTTCTTCCCAGCACACTTATGACCTTTAGTGTATTTGCCATTACAACTATAACAAAGGTCATTTTCTCCTTTTTCTTCCAATTGTTGTGGTGTCAAACTTGTACGTTGTGGAATGCTAGGAGCAAAAACACTTCCATTTTTATAATTGTGAGGGGTAGGATTTCTTGTTTTCATAATTTTGCTTTCAAATTTTCTTGCCAACTTGATTTCCTTCTCCAATGAATCAGGTTCCCAAAGGTGAACCTCATGTTGGATGTTATCCTTTAAAGTCTGTATGAACACATCAATCCTACGCTCCTTTGAAATATCTTTTACCCTTATATTCAATTTTTGGAAGTCCTCAATGTGCTTCATCATTGAACCCTTTTGTTTGAGATTTATCAATTGGCTAAAAAACGTTTTGTGTTTTGTATCCTCATAATGTGTTATCATTTCTTACGTAAAAATTTCCCAAGTGACAATTTGTTTACGAGAGAAAATCCATCAATACCATACAAATTGATTTGGTTCCAAATATAAAGTTGCAATGCGTACCTTTTGAGTGTTTTGCACATTATGGAGATCGAAATATTTCTCCATTTGTAGTATCCATGTTATAGGATCCTTGCCATCAATCTTCCTCATATCAATATTTGGAACATGCTGGGTCTTCAATCCACCATTAGGGTCTATCAAATCATGATTAACATTTTTTTTGTTCTCCTCATGAATTTCCTTTACTACCCTTTCGCCATTAGTAAGCATCTCTTGTAGCAAGTTTGTCAAGTCTATCTTCAAATATTCTATGTTTCCTTTAAGTTTTTCTTCTATACCAACCATCTTAGCTCCCACGCTTGTATTCAAATATTCCATGTTCCCTTTAAGTTTTTCTTCTATACCACCCATCTTAGCTTCCACGCCTATCTTCAAATCTTCCATGTTGTCTTTAAGTTTTTCTTTTATACCATCCATCTTAACTTCTACGCCTTTCTTTAAACCATTCACCTTAGCTTCTATTAGATTCAGTATTTTCATATTGCCATTAGTGATCAAAACTCCTGTTTTCATATTCATATTAGGTTCTTGCTCAGAAATTTTTGTCATTCCAACTAGGTCCTCATTCAAACATTTACTCACTAATGGTAGCCCTAGTAAAAAAACCTCACTCTCCCTCAAAAATATATACTTTCTGGCCCACCTTCATGTCTTACTAAGAATACATCAATTATGAAAGTTTATTTTATCATGTTTTTGTGTCAGCCAAGTCACCATGAAGTCCGCTCACTCAAGGTTTTCATTAGGTCTCTAGGTTTCATTCTAAGGTCCAATAAAACACCATTTCACGGCATAAGGCCAGGAAAAGTATGAGAGTGAACACCAATAATATCCCTTTTTCATTTAAAAGGTTAAGTGAATGGCAAAGGGAGTTGTCTTTTCCTAAGGGTGCCTAAATCATCATTTTCCACAAGCACTAAACTCAAATTTCCTCTCCCATTGAGCTAGGGTTTGTTATGGAATTAGGGACATATGAGTAGAGGAGGCATAATTGAGGTCATATTAGAAATTATGAGGCTACTCCAACTCATAAACATCATGTCTCTATCATTTTTCAAAAAAGGTCATTCCAAAGGATAAAATCATTTGCCACACATAAGGTCAGTTTTGCTTCAAAGTATGTTCCCAACCAAATAGAGATTAAGTTTACAAAAGTGAGAGAGGCTTTTGTCCATAATAGGCCAAGTAACAAAAAAATCCTTCATGTTTTACACATGTTATGGTTTTGGAGAAATGTAAAACATACAGGTGCTACAAGAGGTTTTCTACACTTCTGGAGGGACCTTGGGAAAATAATTTTTTCTCCTAGATGGAGTGTCAACATGAATTTCTTGATAAGTAAAATGATAACTAGACCGAGAGATATTTCCAATGAGCTATGATGAGATCCATTTGGAGTTTAGGAAGACCTCCAAAAGTTTCCTGCAAGAGCACACTGCATGTTTGCACCCTCATTTTGCATGTTTTGAACAGTATTGGGAGAATGGATTTTGGAGGGTATATACTTGATCATTGTCACTTAGTTATAGATCCATTATGTAGCCAAGAGAGAGATCTTTCCAACGAGCTATTATGAGCTCAATTTGGACTTCAGGAAGGCAATCAAAAGTTGATTTGAAGTTAGCACTGCAGGCTTATGTGTTACGCTGCACGTTTGGAAAGAGAAGGGCGCGTCTATGTTGTGCGCTGCGCGTTTTCCTGAAATTTCTCACCAGCTCCAAACAAAGTACCATTTCTTCACAAACTTCAATATTGATTGTCTTCATCCTCCCTTAAGTAAGTAACATTCAAGATACACCCTCCTAACATTCCTCAAGTCATTTTGTGGTGTTTTAAATGTCATAGCAAAATTTAATGTTTTCCTTGAGAGAAACCCTAGTATCATAATCAAATCCTAACTACACCTCCAGTTTCACTCCTTAGTACTTCTATTCCTTTCCCATATCACTATTAAACCCTTTCCCAACCCCCATATCATATCACTACTTCCTGAAGCCATTTATTTCCAAAACCCTAAGACCTAGGTGTTCCATTTGCCTAGGCTCCCAAACCCCTAACCTGTAATAAAATTCCCTATCCTAAATTCCATCACATTCCCGCTCTCTATCGCTTCCCTT
Source organism: Pinus taeda (assembly GCA_000404065.3). Taxonomy (NCBI): domain Eukaryota; kingdom Viridiplantae; phylum Streptophyta; class Pinopsida; order Pinales; family Pinaceae; genus Pinus; species Pinus taeda. Next base: position 41,028 of record APFE030723769.1, read on the forward strand.
AAAACATAAACCCCTTCCCTCATCTCCATAAATTTCCTCATATGATTCCTAACTTCCTATACCTATATTCGACTATTGTTTCATCTCCCTAGGGTTTTAGACACCAAGACACCATGTACATTAGCATAGTCATCAAAGAAAAAGATGCATACATCAGGGAGCTCCAGACCAACTTAGATAGGTCTAGATTTATTATTTCATATTAAGAGCAAGAAAACCAGTAGCTTCAAGCCAAGCATGATATAAGGGAGATTCATCTCCTCTTGGCAAAAAGAGAAGAAATGAAAGCCAAGGCATTGCTTGATGAGGCCTATGAAAGGTATGGTGAACCTGAAAAAGAACAAGAACCAAAAAGCAGACCTAGAACTAGAGGGTTGAAAAGAGCTCTAGAACTAGAGAGACAAAAGGAGTCTGAGCTTGCAAATCAATTCACATGGGATAAACAATTTTCCATCATGATTAATGAGAATCAGGAGCATTGGCTTGAGAAAGTAAACCAACATTTGGAGAAGCTCATGGAAAAATCCAACAAAGACAATGACATTCAGAGAAAGATGGCAAAGCATTATGCCATGAGGAACAAGATTGCAAGGGCAAAGCTTAGAAGAGCTAATGCAAAGATTGAAGTCATAAACAAGCAAGAAGAAGAAGGAAGACTTGATATCCTTGCTGAAGCCTCATTCCATGCATAAACCACAAGATCAGAAATCATTTCACCAATTTTGAAAAGTTTTGGGGTAGTTTTGAAGTTTTTGTGTTTTTCAGCAATCATAGACAATTTTGTGATAGCTAGAATGCTAGGGGTGCAACACCTAATGCACTGTGATTTTGTTTGAGGCACGTTTTGGTCAAATGAAGACCACCAGTGGATGCAAAATGATGAAGAAATGCATAGAAACAACTTTTCTAGGCTTGGTTTGCACAACTGACAGGTGAAAAGGTGAAAAAACACACAAATAATCAATGTTCTACCTACTTTTTCACATTGGCGCTGCGTGTTGAGAAGTATTGGGAGAATAAACTTTTGGAGGTAAAATCAAGTCCATTGTGGAAAAGAAAGGTATATTTGGAAACTAGATAGGAAAAGCTTTCTAATGAGCTATCCTGGGCTCAATTTGGACACCGGGAAGGCACTCAAAACTAGGATGCAATATGGATGTCACGTTTGACACAAAGATGACACATTTGACAGTTTTATGATTTTTCATTGTTTTTCCTACAAATTAGATTTCAACTTGGGAAATCAAGTTTTTACTTATGTAATTGATGATGTAAATGTAATTATGGTGTTTTTATTGTTACCTAAGGTAAATACTTTAGGTAAATGGACTCAATGAGGTGTAATGAATCAGTTTCATTGTAATTAGGGATGTGTCACTTTGACCACCCTATACTCTAGCTATCAGTTCAGATTTTGGTGGAACTGTTCCTCCTCTCATGGATTCGACCCCTGAGGCTTAGAGGAGTTTGTTTTGAGGCCTATATCTTGTGTTTTTCAGTATTTTCAAAGGTTGGAATTAGTTGGATGTTGTAGTATTAATCAGAGACACTAGTGTAATGAGTATTTGACAGAAATTTAATGAATGAGTTGCAACTATTTTGATGGAATACCTATGGTATGGAATTTTGACATAGTTTCTTCTTATGTTGCATATGTTTGAATGTTTCATACTCTCATGTTTCATTTCACTTCTATGATATGTTGATTTTCAATTTGATGAATAGAATACATCTTACATGGTCTGTTTTGGGGAAATCTTCATAATTTGTCCATTTTCTTCAGTTTAGAAAGAATGCATGCTTGTATTTCTATTTCTAGAACCTCACTAGTCTGATCCATTTGACTTCAAAACCTTAAAGTGTTTGAGTGCCTATATACCTTGCTCCATTAGATGTCTGTAATCATACCCTTATTTGCCTTGACCTAGTCTCTTTGACCTAATCCTCATCCAACAACCCAATTTCAAACAATCAAACCCTTCTGCACATCATAACTAGCGTAAAGCCCTAATTCATCCAACCCTCTTGGCTGTGATTTTGTGGAGAAAGCCCTCTTTGGCTTGGTAGGGATAGATACCAAGTCAAAAGGTTGGTATGTGGTTACCTCAACTGGACTCTTCCTCAGCCTTGGAGATTTGGAGGAGTGATAACAACTTCCATGCCTTTCTTTAAATCATTCATCTTAGTTTCCATGCCTTTATTTAAACTATCCATCTTAGCTTTTGTTACTTTTTGCGAGAGTGAATTTTGTTGCACTTGGTCTCGTAATTTTGATATATCATTTTGCATTTCCTCCTCTTCTTCATGAGTCATGCTAGAGATTTCAGGTTTCTTACTAGGTGTTTCCATTTTCTTTCCTTGGGGCATCAATTAATGATGATAATGCTTCACTATTCCGTTTGAATTCCTTTAACTAATTTTTCAAACCAAACTTGTACAAAGTTAAAAAAAACATACACGCCATTTTTCACTTCGTAGGAGATCGATATTGAATCTATTTTATATCTATAATTTCATACCTCCAAGGTCTAAAATTGTGTCCTGTAGTAGCCCTATGTGTCCTCTTCCCAACCTTGCAAGTTTGATAAATATTGGACTCTCCAAGGAAATGTTATGCCAAATCTTCCATGATGACTTGATTATAGACTCGTTCAGTAAAGCGAACTTGTATGAAGTGCCACGTTACATTTTTTCAAATTTTTGACATGAAAACAATACAGAAAAGTATATTCCATCCTCTTTCTATACCTTCTGATGAAATTTCAATCTAATGCTCAGAGAGAAAGTTATGACGAGTTTCCCAAGGTCACCTGTTTGGGATGTAATTCGGGAGCCTACATAAACCCTAAATGTCGTGGATCGTATCTCCAAACATATAGCGAAACAAGATCTAAAATTTGGGCCCGAGCTTCACCAAGATTTTAGATCAAATGGGTTTTAATTTTAGAGTCTAAACATATGTAGAAAAATATTATAGATAAAATTCCACAATGACCTATTTGGAGCAGCGAAACCCTAGAATCCAAACCTCTGCTACCAAATGTTATGAAACAAGCTCACAAAAGATAGAAAATGTAGATCAACGACTTCAAAGTCAGCCTCTATGAGGGGGAATTATCATTTAAATTACAAAAAATGAAAAATTCTTAGATGATACAAATGACAAGACCTCCTTTCTACATATAGGAGTCTAAGAGGTCCTAATACAATGAAAGCCTACATAACAATACTATTGTAGGGGCACACCAATAACAATAGTGGGCTTCTATGTGGCATGATAATAACAACATGGGGACTATATGGGCACAATAATACAATAAGGGGGTTGCACTACTAACGATAAGGGGTTACACTGGTACTATAGGGACCTAATAGTTTAATGGGATATGTGTACTTCAAAATAGAATTGAATGGAAAGTTTTGTAGTGCATTTTGACTTATTTGGTTATTCATAGTTGGAGGTACTTGGGACATTATGTCTTGTCAACATGTGATGTTAAGGTTTGGTGTTTGAAAGTCTTTGGCTGAATCAATATATGGGCCCATTTTACACATAATTATATAACTTATATAACTTAATATAAAATATTTATGTGCATCTTTTTGATGGTTTATGATGATATTTTAATGGATGTGTGGGATCAATACTATAACTACGATTGGTTTGCAAACAATAGAAGTCTCTCCCCTATGTATGATTTTATATAAATTATTAGTGGTGAAATGCATCACCTATGGCCTAAAATAATTAGGCATTGCCTTTTATTATAAATTTGGGAGGTTTTCAAGTTTTGGGTTGGAGTTGGATGAAAAAATTGAGTCAAATTTTATTTTTGCTGTTTAAAATGGTTGTTTCATTATATATATAGATTTATCAACCTCAATAATATTTGGGATTTTAAAATTGTGGAGAGTTCACAACTCACACTTATGATTCCAATAAATTTTGAGAAAATTAGACCAGAAAGTATGTAGAAAAAACCCCTTAAACCTATAACATATAAAGAATAGAAAAGTATTATCATAAAAGAGCCACCTAAAATAAAGTTAGTAAGATGCCCCTAGGCTAGTCTATATTTTCTAAGTTTTTAAAATTTTGTCACCTTTTTCTTACCTTTTTTATTATGACACACCTCAGCGATGGTGCAGTTTGACACTCTTTCTCAGAGTGCTCCTTTTTCAGCTGCAACCGATGTCCCGTCCCTGGGTTAATATCACCACCACTTTTCCAAAATGTTCTCGCGCAAAGGCCTCTAATTTGACTTTTTAGAAAATAAAAAAATCATTTTTTCGTTTTTTTATTTATTTTTACATCAATTTTGAAATATCAAAAGTGACACAGAAAAATATTTTGAAACCATAATGTGACTATTAAATATTTAGGAAAAATATTTTGAAAACATAATTTGATTCTCAAATAATTAAATGGCTTGTTATGAATTTTAACAAGTGATTTAGATGAAGCCAAGTTTGACATTCTACTTAGTTTAAACACTTACTTTTGTCAACATTCCTTGATTCATTTGGTGACAAATGAGAATCTTATAAATACAAAAAGGAATGCTCAAAAAGATTAAAGTAATGATATTTTCCATTTGGATATCATTGACACACATTTTATAAATTAGTGAGTTATTGTACATTTTTTTTTAAGGATTACTACCTTAAAGCCTACCTCCTTCCTATTATAAAAAAATTGCATATAAAAACTCACAAAAATTTGACCCTTGAGAACTAACAAATGATCGCCATCAATTTTCCACTTGACAAGTAAGATAAATTTGAAATTTTAGACATGGGTTCCATTAAAAAATTTCATATTCCCCTATTTCCTTCCTATATCAACATCCTCACACTCAACATTCTCGTCGAACCTTACTTCATCATTCGTGTGAGTGGTCCTCCCATGCCTACGATTATTTTTGTTGATACAATTCAATGGCCACTAGCCAAACATATTCCTTTTCTTTTTGTATTTTCCTTAGAATCCTTAAATCACTTGTTTCAAAGATAAGTATGATAATTATTGTTAACTAAAAAAAAATAGAACCATTATGTATATTTACACTTGAAAGAGATTAAAGTGGATATTAAGCACACTAAAATGGCCATTGAATGCAAGTTTATGTGAATCCCTTTCTTATTGCACCATCAATACATTCAATTTATCTTCTAGTGATCCCTCATTTAACATTTTTGTTGCTATAGAAATTCAAATATTGATTCATTTAATATCCATTTTGCATGGGAAACCCTACTTCTATCAATCCCATAATCAATATCAAGGAGGTGGCAGTGAAAGGAAATTGGTTTAGGGTTGGGCTAGGTCTTTAGGTTTTGTTGTGGTGGACTAAATGGTAGTTGCCAATTAGAGGCATAGAATGTGAATAGAAGTAAAGATACACACTGAACCATGATGAATATCAATAGTTTTTAGTAAGATGGACTTTCCCCAAAGAGTAAGATTTTTTGTTTTAAAGAAACAAATGTGATAGGAATAATTTTCATTTAGATTGAAAGGATCTTCGATGTTTGGAAAGTATACTAATAGTTCGAAGATCAAAAGTAATGCAACAGGATTCTGTGAAAGTATTTCAAGGGTCATTTAAAATTTTACATGTGAGACTTTCATTTGAACCTACTTTCTACCCACAAGTAAAATACTAGTGCAACTTTTTATTTGAAGGGATAAGTATTGAGAGTTTTATCCAAATTATTCCCTTTCAATTATAGTTTGAAGATTGAAAGCAATATAATAGGATTCTTATGAGAGTACTGCAAGAGTTATTTAAACTATGAATTTGAGACTTTTAATTATCAAAGTAGGTAGGGAGTGGTTGCACTTACTTTTTTATCTTTTCATAGCTAGTCCTTGTTATCCTCTTGCTTATAATCTCTTTGGGGGAAAATAGAACATATGAGGGGCCAATTAATTCCTTGAAATAATGGAAGTGCTTTTATGTTAGCAAAACATCGAGTCAATCCGAGTTGAGTATGTGGATCCTTACTAAGGAGCTCATGCATTAGATCCTTGGTTGTGTCTCGGGCTTCGAAATCCCTAGTTGGATTGTGTGGGAACTTTCCTACTTTCTTGTTATTATCCTCCACAAGGATAGACATCCAACATTATGTCTTAACTATTCTTATGCATGGATGTTCAAGAAAACCT